>NMUG010010593.1:0-10904 GCA_002855965.1 Monotropa hypopitys
AGTAGAATTTATCTTACTCATCTACAAATTAGATATAAAACGCATATGTATGTTATCAATAATAAAAAACACAAATATGTAATTCATAATCAATAATCAAAGAGGGGAGCCCATGCATCACGCTTGCACCCTTGGAGAACAGAAGTACAACTAAATTAACATGCTCCAATGAGGGATGTAGGGGACATCACTCTTACACCCTTGCCAAGTATAAAAATAAATGAAATTTAAATTTTCATTACTTGAAATTTTTATCAAGTGAGCAATATTATATTCATATGCATTTAAATTTCTCTGCTAAGAGTGCTTGATAGAACAACAATTTATGTCAACCAATTAATAGAGATATTTTATGAATAAGGCCTCACCTATTGATCATAGGGCAGAAACCTTCATTCATCCTTTCTTTTGGAAACGACTTCGTAATCTTAGTACTGAAGTGACAGACCGCTTGACCAAATCGAACTGAATCCTCAGAGAAAATAGATTGCTTGAAGGTCAATTTTTCGCTGACATATGATTAGACCCGACTGTTGTTCTGATATACTCTGATGCTTTATCCCTTCTCACTCTGAGATTTTTTTTTGAACTTCAACTTTTTCTTTTTCATTTCTGCCATAACTACTTTTTAGGTTGATAGTTACGGCGGATGTTTTTTTATTTTCCCTTTTTTGTCACGGCCCCTGCTAATAGGATTTTCCCGATTGTTGATTAACGGAAAATGTCATGACCCGTCCCGGATTAATAAAAAAATATAGAAATGCGGATACAAACCGCGACTCATCAAATACTAACAAAGGGGATATTCATTCTTATTTTTCAAAACACCATAAAGTTTTTTCTTTCTTTAATAAAATACGCAGCGGATTAAATAGATACTAGCATAACTCCAAACCACCAACGGTACCAAGTGTGACAGTCTAAAATAAAATAATGACCCAGAACAAGGTCCCAAAGTAAAAGTAATAGTCTATTGCCAAGAAAACTAAAAAGTCTGAATCATCAAAAGATCTCACAATCCTCACCCTACAACTGGAAGAGGAAAAGAAGTACTAAGAACTAGAAAACTGGGAAATATGACTCCTGCTGGAAAGAGTCCTGAAAACTGGCAATGAACCCGCTAAATCTCTTTACCTGGATAAAATGCCACAACACAAAAAAGTCAACAATATTCAGGAGTGTCAGATTCACAAACATTATAGAAAGGTGATTAACATGTTACATTAAACAATCAAGTAACAAAGGGGTTGTGCCTCTCCCCTAAAGTAGTCCTCAACAGTAAAATAAATATGCCAATACATATGAATGTTATGAGATGCATCTTTTTAATGTTTAGGAAGCTTCCATCATCATCATCATCATCATAGCTATGGAGGACATCCCGCTCCACTAGCCAAGGGCGAATAATCAAGCCCTAGTATTCCATCACCGTAGGCAAACACAATATTGAGAAGCCCGTTGCCAAGCATCTACCGTCTCCCAATATGTGCAGCCGGAATACAATATTCCATCATCGTAGGCAAACATAATGTTGAGAAGCCCGTTGCTAAGCATCTACCATCTCCCAACATGTGCAGCCGGAATATTAAACATCATTGTGCATTTGCATGAAAATGTATGCATGCACCATGAAATCACTTTCATCACATCTTTTTATCATTATATGGCATCATCATAAAATATGCATATGTATGCCAACATCATCAACCATTACATCTTTATCATCGTAAAACATCAATATGAGACTATGCTTGCATATTTTCATTAACGACAATCATTACATCAACATATTTGAACTAAATACGAAGCATGTGAATATACATCAACTGAAACAATAACTAACACAAGTCTAATCATGTATTTTCAGCCATCAAGTGATCATGCATTTTTAGCTACACCAACCATCATTAAAGCATGCCAACACATATTGACAGCTAGGAATTCAACCATTCTTTTTAACTAAAGCGAAGCATGTGAACGTACATCAATGGAAGCATCAACTACCACAATTCTAAACATAGAATTTCATCCAACATGTGAAACAATCAAATAGGTTACCCAAAGTACCAAAATTCTATCAACATCTAAGACATACGAACATATATCGTCAAATGGGGGTGCAACCAAACAATCAACAACATCTAACATGTAATCATGTAAACCAAATATTCTATAACGAACGAAATCTACACACTCACCAAAATAGTATGCAAACGTAGCAACAATCTAACGAGTCGTCTTTGAGGATTCCGACTGGTCTCCTGTTAAACATTTACAAGTGTATAAGGATTTTCCATAAATAATTAATATTTACTAAATTTTTAAATATTACTTCCAACCCTCTTTTAATCTCTGCAATTACTGAAAATTTCTTAAAATATGTTTAACATTATTATAAAAATGATTATTTCACAAAAATACATTTTTCCTCAAAAATTGCCAAACTGGTATGAAAACCGGTATTCAGTCGGTATACCGCCCCGGTTAGTACAAATTTTTGATTTTTATAAAAACCTCAAGTTAGTGACAATTTTTGTTAAGGCCGGTACGCAGCCGGCATGCCGCTTGGTATACCGGCCGGTATACCGGTGCGCATACCAGTTAGTGTTCTAGGCAGCAGATCGAAAATATGCTTAATCACCATTTGGTTTTTCTTAATTATACACATCTAAACTCGACTTTTGAGACTCCAAATCCTGAAAATAAACATCCTAAAATGTAGTATAATGTTACCCTCAAATCATACTTGAATTTGGACTTTAAAAACTTCTAATTCATTAAAAATCATGATTTTTCAACATAGATCTAGAAAATCAGTCCTTAATCGAGATTAGTGAAAAACCATAATTCTGGACTAATTAAAATACGAAATTGAAAATCCAAACCGTTGAATCTTACCTTAAGGATGTTAGGAACAACCTTTGTGAAGGGTTTTTCCTCCAAACTCTTTGACCTTAGGCTTGATCTTTGCAAATTCTCTAGGTCACTCTCTCTAATCACCTTCTCTATAGCCTCCAAGTGTTGTAATCCAACCCTAATGGGAGAACACTCCAATTTATACCTCCCTAATCAGGTTTTTTTACCTTTTTACTAGAATGCCCTTCATTTAGAAGGGTATTAACCCTTGCAAGTCACTCCTTACTCATATATAAAATATATATTTGTTAAGAAGTATTTTTTTATATATGTATAAAATTCTTATTAATTCATTAAAACCCTTTACCCTCTTATTTCTTTTCCTTTATTTTTTTCAATAAAATAAATAAATTTAATTAAATAATTTGAGAATAGAACGGGTATTACAACTCTCCCCCACCTACAAAATTTCGCCCTCGAAATTAGAATACGCACCTGATTCGAATAAATGAGAATATTTTATCTTCATGGCATCTTCTCCCTCCCAAGTAGCCTCCTCTACTCCATGATGCCTCCACAACACTTTCACCCACATAATCTTCTTGGAGCACAATACTTGCTCCTTCTTGTCGATGATCCACACGGGTTCCTCGGTATAAGATAAGTCCTCTTGTACCTCTAACTCCGTGATATTCAACACATGCGAAGGGTCCGTAATATATTTCTGCAAGTTGGATACATGAAAGACATTATGAAGTCGAGACAACTCCACCGGCAACAACAAGCGATACGCAAAAGCACCGACCCGCTCGACAATCTCATATGGTCCCATATATCTAGGAGCCAACTTCCCCTTGTCTCTGAACCGAACTACATCCTTCCAAGGCGATACTCGAAGAAACACAAGATCACCAACATCAAACTCCAATTCCCTGCAGCGATTGTTAGCATAACTCTTTTGCCGACTCTGAGAAATCCGCAACCTCTCTCAAATCAATTTAACACCCTCAGAATACAGCTGAATCAACTCTGGCCCCAACAACTGCCTCTCTCCAATCTCGCTCCAACAAAGAGGAGTGCGATAACGCCTCCCATAAAGAGCCTCATATGGTGCCATTCCAATGCTATCCTGAAAACTGTTATTATATGCAAACTCCACTAGAGGAAGGTAATCATCCCAAGCACCACTGAAATCTAACACGCAACCCCGCAACATATCCTCCAAAGTCTGGATAGTTCTCTCTGACTGCCCATCGATCTGCGTATGAAAGGCCGTACTAAACTTCAAAGAAGTCCCCAAAGCAGACTGCAAACTATACCAGAAATGAGAAGTAAACTTCGGATCCCTGTCACTCACAATGGACACAGACACTTCGTGCAATCTGACAATCTCAGCAATATACAACTTAGCATATCTGTCAGTAGTGTACGTCACCCGAATCGGCAAGAAGTGAGCAGACTTTGTCAGCTGATCAACCACAACCCAAATAGAATCAAAGCCTCTATTGCATCTCGGCAAGCCAACCACGAAGTCCATAGTTACATGTTCCCACTTCCACACAGGTATCGGTAGATTTTGCAACAATCCTGCAGGTCATTGATGCTCTATCTTCACCTGCTAGCAAGTCAAACACTTTGCTACGAACGCAGCAATATCATTTTTCATACCTCTCCACCAAAAATTCTCCCAAAGGTTATGATACAACTTGTTACCTCTCGGGTGCATAGCATAAGCAGAACTGTGACCCTCCTCCAAGATACTGTGCCTCAACTCTGGATCATTAGGAACATACGTATGTGTCCCGAATAAAAGCATACCATCACTACTAAGCCTGAAATCTCCTCCCAAGCCTTCTGCCACTAACTTCTTTTTGGACACAAGGAACTTATTCAGATCTTGCCTTGCTCAAATCTGATCTATAAAAGTAGGTCTGATAGAAAAACTAGCCAAAAGAGCATCTTTGGAATTTACCTCAAGCATAACATCCATCTTTTTCATCTCACAGAAATTTTCAATGCGGGCACATCGCAAACAAGATAAACTCCCTGCCGACTTATGGCTCAATGCATCTGCAACAACATTCGCCTTCCTCGGATAATAATGAATAGAGCAATCATAGTCTTTGATCAACTCCATCCATCGCCGCTGCCTCAAATTGAGCTCCTTCTGAGTAAACAGATATTTCAAGCTCTGGTGATCAGAAAAGATCTCACATGTGACTCCATATAAATAATGATGCCACTGCTTCAATGCAAAAACCACTACGGCCAACTCTAGATCATAAACTGGATAATTCAGCTCATTAGGCTTCAACTGACGATAAGTATAGGCAATCACCTTGCCCCTCTGCATCAGGAACTGATAAAATAGGAACAGACACCAACTTCTCCTTCAATGATCTGAAACTCGCCTCACAATCATCTGACCATACAAACTTCACATTCTTGCGAATCAGCTTTGTCATCAGCAAAGCAATAGAAGAAAACCCCAGAATAAAACGACGGTAATAACTGGCTAACCCCAGAAAGCTGCGAATCTCTGTCACAGTAGTTGGTCTCTCCCAACTTACCACTGCCTCTACCTTCTTTGGATCAACACGAATCCCTTCTCTAGAGATAACATGGCCCAAGAATACAACTTCTTGCAGCCATAATTCGCACTTGCTGAATTTCCCAAATAACTGCTTCTCCCTCAAAGTCTGCAACACCAATATCAAATGCTGCTGATGGTCTTCCTCACTCTTGGAATATACAAAGATATCATCAATGAATACAACCACAAATGAATCTAAATAGGGTTGGAAAACTCTTTTCATAAGATCCATAAACACAACTGGAGCATTTGTAAGACCAAAAGGCATTACTAGAAATTCGAAATGTCCATACCGAGTATGAAAAGCGGACTTGGGTACATCCTCATCTCTGATCTTCGACTGATGATACCCTGATCTCAAATCGATCTTCGAAAAGACCGAAGCTCCCTACAACTGATCGAATAAATCATCAATACGCAGAAGAGGATATTTGTTTCTCACTGTCACCCTGTTGAGCTGCCGATAGTCTATGCACATTCTCATAGACCCATCCTTCTTCTTCACAAAAAGCACAGGAGCACCCCAAAGGGACACATTGCGTCTAATAAACCCCTTATCAAGATATTCTTTCAGTTGCATCTTCAACTCGAGCAACTCAGCTGGTGGCATGCGATATGGAGCTATAGAAATAGGACTCGCTCCAGGAACAAGCTCGATAGTGAACTCTATCTCCCGGTCAGGCACAATATCCAGCAACTCATTCAGAAACACATAAACAAACTATAGGGATATCGTTAATACAAGGACTGGACTATTGCGAATCAACCACATATGCCAAGAATCTCTCACAGCCCTTGCTCAACAAGGCACTGGCCTGCAAACAAGATATCAATCTACATTTCCCCGGAACTTTCTCGCCACAGAACTTCACCTCTTCATCATTAGGAAAGCAAAAGATCACCTCCTTCCTCAAGCAGTCAATCACTGCATGATGGGTGGATAGAAAATCCATCCCCAAAATAATATTGAAGTCCACCATAGGCAATGGAATCAGATTCACTGATAGAGATTTTCCTCCCAGCAATAGATCACACCCCAAATAGCACGAGTTCACCCGAACGGGTTCACCCACTGGTGTAGAAATAGATAGAATATACGGCAGCACAGAAGCTAATCTACCTAGCTTCATACTGAAAGCTACTGAAACAAAGGAATGTGTCGCACCAGAATCTAATAAGACATGAGCATAATGGCCGGAAATAAAAATAGTACCTGCAACCACCTCTGGTGTTGCCTCAGCCTCCTGGCGGATAATAGCAAAGACACGGCCAGGCCTCATCTGACTACCAGCACTGGCAGCCGCTCCACCTGAAGAACCAACTGCTGCCGAAGGTGCCGACCCACGCAGCTTAGGACATTGTGGAGACTTGTGCCCCCACTCCCCGCAATTAAATCACTTGAACCTCGCATCACCATCTCTAAGACCTAGACAATCCCTTTGCACATGCCCTACTTCACCACACGCAAAGCATTTACGCTCTCCACTTGGAGCACTGCCCAGAGATTGGCTTCCCCGATTCTGACTTCCATCTTTCCTCCCCCAGTTTCCCTGCGACTTAGAGCCACTGTGGCTCTTCTTGAAAGGGGGTTTATTCACCCCAGTTTTGAAGCTTCCTCCTACACTAGAGGACTTGCCCTGCCATCCTCCACCTGAATTATTTTTCCTAGCATGCTGTTCCTTCAAACCCTCCACATCTCTGCCAATATGCCGCGCCATATCAATAAGGTCAGCATAATCTCTCTCTCTGAAAGAAGTCAATCTCGTGGCCACACTAGAATTCAGGCCATGCCTAAAATACTGACATCTGTCTACATCTGTAGGGATCAACTGAACTGCAAATCGAGATAAGGCAAAAACTTTACCTCATACTCAGAAACCGACATAGATCCCTGCTTTAAATAAAGAAATTCATTCTGCTGATCCAATCTGTAAGTCGCCGGGCAGTACTGGTTATTGAATCCCTTTACAAAGAGCTCCCAAGTCACAACACGAGGGGGAACAGCAACATACCCATCCACTGGCATCGTCATCTACCTCTGAAATGCCTCCCACCAGTATAAGGCCTCGCCCTTCAAGTTGAAGGTGGCCAAGTTCACCTTCTCAGCCTCAGGAACTCTCAAGGTAGAAAAGACACGCTCCACTCCATACAGCCATTCTTCTGCAACAGCAAGAGCAACAGATCCATCGAACTCAGAAGTACAAAGATGGCGAAATCTATCAAGAACACCTGTGGCAACTGCCTCTGCTTGCTGAGCAGTCTGCCACTGCATGAATGCAGTCTGATTCTCCAGAAACTAGGCCATTGCGGCCTCTACTCTCTCAGCATTAGTCACGACCAGAGGATTCACCAGTGCCTGAGGCTGATTTACTTCCCCATTAGCAGGACTGGTCGAAGGAGCATCCTCAACATTATCCATCTCAATCCTGGCTCATCAACAAATATACATACAATAAGCATATCTTTCATCTTATCTCATCAATCAGGCACAATCATCAAGTAAAGAACTACATAAATAAAAATCTGACACTTAAGGGTTCATTGCCATCGATCACCTATACATCATTCTAGACAAAGGATTCCGGTACAATTATGCTTTTCAGACTAACTTCCCAAGACCTCTCACTTGAAAATATGTTGATCAGACGATTTTCAAATCAGATTTCAAGATAGTCCATCGGGTGCCAAAGTAACACACACAACGATTTCTGGACGAGTATAACAAACTGACTCAACCTATCACTCACCTCAAGAGACTCAACATCCTATGTCACACTTGTTCCGAGAATTTTATAACCTAGAGCTCTGATACCAATCTGTCACGACCCATCCCGGATTAATAAAAAAATATGGAAATCCGGATACAAGCCGCGACTCATCAAATACTAACAAAGAGGATATTCATCCTTATTTTTCAAAACACCATAATTTTTTTTTCTTTAATAAAATACGCAGCCGAATAAATAGATACTAGAATAACTCCAAACCACCAACGGTACCAAGTGTGACAGTCTAAAAGAAAACAATGACCTAGAACAAGGTCCCAAAGTAAAAGTAATAGTCTACTGCCAAGAAAACTAAAAGTCTGAATCATCAAAAGATCTCACAATCCTCACCCTACAACTGGAAGAGGAAAAGAAGTACTAAGAACTGGAAAACTGGTAAATATGACTCCTGCTGGAAAGAGTCCTGAAAATTGGCAATGAACCCGCTAAGTCTCTTTACCTGGATAAAATGTCACAACACAAAGAAGGCAACAATATCCAGGAGTGTCAGATTCAAAAATATTATAGAAAGGTGATTAACATGTTACATTAAATAATCAAGTAACGAAGGGGTTGTGCCTCTGCCCTAAAGTAGTCCACAACAGTAAAGTAACGAAGGGGTTGTGCATCTCCTCTAAAGTAGTCCTCAACAGTAAAATAAATATGCCAATGCATATGAATGTTATGAGATGCATCGTTTTAATGTTTAGGAAGCTTCCGTCATCATCATCATCATCATCATAGCTATGGAGGACATCCCGCTCTACTAGCCAAGGGCGAATAATCAAGCCCTAGTATTCCATCACCGTAGGCAAACACAATATTGAGAAGCCCGTTGCCAAGCATCTACCGTCTCCCAATATGTGCAGCCGGAATACAATACTCCATAATCGTACGCAAACATAATGTTGAGAAGCCCGTTGATAAGCATCTACCGTCTCCCAATATGTACAGCCGGAATATTAAACATCGTTGTGCATTTGCATGAAAATGTATGCATGCACCATGAAATCACTTTCATCACATCTTTTTATCATCGTATGGCATCATCATAAAATATGCATATGTATGCCAACATCATCAACCATTACATCTTTATCATCGTAAAATATCAATATGAGACTATGCTTGTATATTTTCATCAACGACAATCATTACATCAACATCTTTGAACTAAATACGAAGCATGTGAATATACATCAACTGAAACAATAACTAACACAAGTCTAATAATGTATTTTCAGCCATCAAGTGATCATGTATTTTTAGCTACACCAACCATCATTAAAACATGCCGACACATATTGACAGCTAGGAATTCAACCATTCTTTTTAACTAAAGCGAAGCATGTGAACGTACATCAATGGAAGCATCAACTACCACAATTCTAAACATAGAATTTCATCCAACATGTGAAACAATCAAATAGGTTACCCAAAGCACCAAAATTCTATCAACATCTAAGGCATACGAACATATATCGTCAAATGGGGGTGCAACCAAACAATCAACAACATCTAACATGTAATCATGTAAACCAAATATTCTATAACGAACGAAATCTACACACTCACCAAAATAGTATGCAAACGTAGCAACAATCTAACGAGTCGCCTTCGAGGATTCCGTCTGGTCTCCTGTTAAACATTTACAAGTGTATAAGGATTTTCCATAAATAATTAATATTTACTAAATTTTTAAATATTACTTCCAACCCTCTTTTAATCTCTGCAATTACAGAAAATTTCTTAAAATATGTTTAACATTATTATAAAAATGATTATTTCACAAAAATACATTTTTTCTCAAAAATTGCCAAACTGGTATGAAAACCGGTATTCAGTCGGTATACCGCCCCGGTTAGTACAAATTTTTGATTTTTATAAAAACCTCAAGTTAGTGACAATTTTTGTTAAGGCCGGTACGCAGCCGGCATGCCGCTTGGTATACCGGCCGGTATACCGGTGCACATACCAGTTAGTGTTCTAGGCAGCAGATCGAAAATATGCTTAATCACCATTTGGTTTTTCTTAATTATACACATCTAAACTCGACTTTTGAGACTCCAAATTGTGAAAATAAACATCCTAAAATGTAGTATAATGTTACCCTCAAATCATACTTGAATTTGGACTTTAAAAACAACTTCTAATTCATTAAAAATCATGATTTTTCAACATAGATCTAGAAAATCAGTCCTTAATCGAGATTAGTGAAAACCCATAATTATGGACTAATTAAAATACGAAATTGAAAATCTAAACTGTTGAATCTTACCTTAAGGATGTTAGGAACAACCTTTGTGAAGGGGTTTTCCTCCAAACTCTTTGATCTTAGGCTTGATCTTTGCAAATTCTCTAGGTCACTCTCTTTAATCACCTTCTCTATAGCCTCCAAGTGTTGTAATCCAACCCTAATGGGAGAACACTCCAAATTATACCTCCCTAATCAAGTTTTTTTACCTTTTTACTAGAATTCCCTTTATTTAAAAGGGTATTAACCCTTACAAGCCACTCCTTACTCATATATATAAATATATATTTGTTAAGAAGTATTTTTTATATATGTATAAAATTCTTATTAATTCATTAAAACCCTTTACCCTCTTATTTCTTTTCCTTTATTTTTTTTAATAAAATAAATAAATTTAATTAAATAATTTGAGAATAGAATGGGTATTACAGAAAAA
>NMUG010010594.1:0-10906 GCA_002855965.1 Monotropa hypopitys
CATTTGGGCAGTTATGACCTCCATTCCAGATGGATAATGATACAAATAATGTGTGAAAAACAATGCAAGTTTTTTGTTTGAGCACAATTACCATCAACAAGTAAAATACATGTCACCACATCAGGACTGTCCTATGTAGTCTCTCAAGTCATAGCAAATAACATGCATGGAGCTGTAGCAACATAACCAGATCCTCTACCATGGCCCACTAACCCACTTAAAGTCGATCCTTTTCTTGCAAGTGCACTTCCAACTAAGGATGTCACTACTGTAACTATAGAATTTGTACACATGTTTGGCTTATGTCCAATTTATCCACATCTATATCATCTCACACCTTCTTATGTTTCTAGACAGTATCTTATGTCATGGTTCAGCGACCTGTTGATACCCCATTTTGACCCACTATTCAGAATCAGAGGAATAAGTTCTAGAACATATCAAAAGCACAATGTCATGTTATCTGAATCGTCCAAACCATTTGAACCAGCATCAAACGTCAAGCAGTGGTTTCTCACTTTTAAAGATATGATAGGAATATATTAAAGAGAAATTACGAAAATAAAAATTGCAGAGCCGATGCGTGGTTTGAAAAGAATAGGGACTAAAAATCAGAATTCAACACTGGATGGAATAGTTTTGCTCGGAATGAACAGAATCACGTATGGATTTCCAAAAATTCATTTCTCAATGACAATATATCGATAACTGTGTTCTTGAAAAAACAACGCATGTAATGGCGACATCAGATAGAAATTCAGAATTTATTTGGTCGGGAGAGCTATTGTTTTCAGGATAGCATAATAGAGCGAGCCGATGTAGGAATGGCACCAACCATTTTTTATGGCTTCATGGCAGGAAAACTGACAATCCCTAAAGGAAATTCAAGACCATGGGATGATCCTCGACAGAGAAGTCACAGATCAGAGGCTCGATGCTCAGAATAATGGCCTGGGAATTACCTTTTTCACAGAAATATATTCAGCGCAAGGCAAAACATTTCTCATGATACTGACGACGAGGGGAGACAAATGACTATATTTGATGCTACATCGGATATCCATCTCACTCTACGGCAACACAACAAGCATCAGTTTTAGCGGGATTTTATCGCGACAAAGGGATAAAGTTTTAAATACTTTTTCAAAAAGTATTTCATTTTCAATTTAAATCGAAAATCGAAACAAAAAATGTCAAAAATTGAGGTGTACCACTTTAAAATGAAGCCTCCACTCGCGGCCAACAAACAAAAAATGCTGACATCACATGACCCTATGCCTCCTAGGTCATTGAGAGGAAGATCCATACACCCCAATACTCTGTCCAAGCATAATTCGAACTGTTCTTTCCGAATAGAAGCCAAAACTCTCAAAAATCCTCAAAACCCTAGCCAAAATCAACACAATTTCTCATCAAACCATTTCAAAGATCAAACCATTTTTTCCAGCCAAAATTCAATCTCAAAACAGTCCCAAAACAGTCCTTAATCCAGTCCACAAATCAAAACACATACCAAAATTCATCTTCCATTCAATTCCCTAAGCCGATTCAATAACCGAAAACCCGAAAATCACCCCTCTAAGCAGAAGCTCTACTGAATTTTCACCAAACAGTTTAACGACTTTTATTCTTTAAATTTCAGTACAATTTTATTTTAGGAAAGTTCTGGTGAAAATTCTAGATTATAATTTGGTATAGTAAGGGTTTTCTCCCGAATACTATAACTTATTATAGTCGCACGAATATAATCGGCGAGATCATCCTCATTCTTGTATCAGTGACAAGGTATACATAGATTTTTTTTACTTTAATTGCAATGTAATTTACAATCAAAAGTACGCGGGAAATATCAACTTTTATTTTATTTCGGATAAATCAACACAACATCGGTTATGACGGCACCATAACTACCAGAAATAAAATTTGAAGTGAATATCTTTTTTGCATACATGTGTAGAAAATGAATCCCTGGTTTTCTCCACAGTTCATTTTCTACTAAATCGAAATTAATACTCATAGAAACATCAAGATATTCATTCGACTAAAGTAAGACTATGCCTATAAACCCATGACTATTAATCGACTTTCAGAATATTAGTTTCCAATTCCGGCTCACTCCGGTAATCTATCTTTAGTTTTTTGGCATTTATTTTATGGCAATATCGTTCAGCTTGGCTATGCCAGCACGACCCCTATAATTATTATTGCAATTTTCTTTTGCATTTATTTTTTTATGTCGATCACAAATTAATAATTCCCATGATTCGTATCATTGGCAAACAAAGTAATTGGCTGGTTTGGATCAAAAAAATAATCTATAATTTAATTTATTGAGTTACTTATTATTATTTTGGGAATTCAAAATAAAAAATACATTAAAAAGCAAAAATCATTAAATTCCTCGATTCGTACCACCGGCAAATAAAATAACTGGTTTGTCTGGATCAAAGAAATAATTTATAATTCAATTTATTGAGTTACTTATTATCCTTTTTTAAATTCAAAATAAAAAATAAACCAAAAAGTAAAAATTATTAAATTCCTCCATTTGTACTGCGGCGAACAAAATAACTGGCTAGTTTGAATCAAATGATTAATTTGTAATTCAATTCATTGAGTTACTTATTATCCTTTTGGGAATTTAAATCAAAACACATCAAACGAAAAAATTATTAAATTCCTCGATTCGTGTCACCGACGAACAAAGTAACTGGCTGGTTTGAATCAAATAATTAATTTGTAATTCAATTTATTGAGTTACTTATTATTCTTTTGGAAATTCGAAATAAAAAAACACATCAAAAAGCGAAAATCATTAAATTTCTCGATTCACACCACCAACAAATAAAGTAATTGGCTGATTTGGATCAAAGGAATAATCTATAATTCAATTTATTGAGTTACTTATTATTCTTTTGGAAATTTAAATCCAAACCACATCAAAAGCAAAAAATTATTAAATTCTCCGATTCGTGCCACCGGCGAACAAAGTAACTGACTGGTTTTGGATCAAAGAAATAATCTGTAATTCAATTTATTGAGTTATTTATTATCCTTTTGGGAATTTAAATAAAAAACATACAAAATCAAAATTGTTGAATCTCTCGATTCGAATTACCGACGAAATAAGTAACTGATTGGTTTGGATCAAATGAATAATTTGTGGTTTAGTTTATTAAATTATTTATTATTTTTTTTAAAATTCAAACAACAAAATCAAAATCAATAAATCACTCGATTCGGATCACCGGCAAATTAAGTAACTGACTCGTTTGGTTGAAAGAAATAATTTGTAGTTCAATTTATTGAATTAATCGTTATCCTTTTAGGATTTCAAACACAAGAAAATTCAAAATCAATAAATTTTGTGATTCGAATCATCAGCGAATTCAGTAACTATTGTATTGGATCGAGGCATAATTTGTAATCCAGATTTTATGGGTTAATTATTATTTATTTAGAATTTCAAGAAAATAAAAAATAAAAAAACAATATCAAACTCTTTTGTTAAAATTTTATTCATTCAAATTCTATCCATTGTAAATTTTAAAACTTTTATAATCCATTCAATTCAAAGTTACACATTATAAGCATGCAAATTCCTGAATTATTCTTTTCACACATTATTTTCTCTTGGCAAGAATATTTGAATTTGGTTAAAAGGTTATATTAAAAAATAAAGTACCACAAGGTCGATGTAGGATGTCTATCACCTTTCCTACTTGTAACAGTAAATCTCTGAATCCAATTCTGGTAATGCAGATCAAAAACATTTCCAAACTGGTGACTTAGCACACCATAACTCAATGTCGACTGACGACTCCAAAAACAAGTTAATAATGGAATGCAACTTTGTTTCAGAAAATTTAAATTATTATTAATTTAATATTTTCAAGTTTCAGTTGTCATTATTATTTTAAAAAAGAATCGTTGCATTGTTCGAGTAAAATCGAAACCAAGGAATTCCTACCTGTACAAAAAGGGCAGAGAAAAATTCAGAACCGACAACTGGCGACTCTGTTAGGGACTACAGGATTTTGGCTTCTAGTTTTTCAAAATTAACCTTTATCTAAAATTCAATTAATTCTTGGCCTGTTACTAATGTCAATTTTGTGTGATCTTTTCAGGAATGCTAAGAAAAAATTTGCGGTATGCTAAAAAAATTTATTTTTTGCAATTCCTTATTTATAACCATTTATTTTGCAGGGTAGCATAGTATATGTCTACAAAGGTCTCCCTTCAAATTTTCAAAAATAAAAAATTATATTTGTTTTATCATGCATCATTCATCATTACCCATTCATAATTGAGGTCATGACCACCCAAATGAATGTGTCCCTTTCTACCCTTAGATTCGAAGGTTCGAAGTAAGTGTTACCTATATCATAGCCATCGCAGAAAAGAATACTCCAATCAAATCACCAACCAAAGATGGTTTCTTTCATTCAAGCTGAATGTTTGAAGATTTGTGAGCCAATAAACCTTTTAGGTTGCATATCCAAAGCCTCATGCTGTATATAGAAAACCAGAAAAAGAGTCAAAAAACAAAATCCTGATTGCGTTATTAGAGAAC
Source organism: Monotropa hypopitys (assembly GCA_002855965.1). Classification (NCBI taxonomy): domain Eukaryota; kingdom Viridiplantae; phylum Streptophyta; class Magnoliopsida; order Ericales; family Ericaceae; genus Monotropa; species Monotropa hypopitys. The sequence goes on from NMUG010010594.1 coordinate 4,574, forward strand.
ATATCATAATGAAGGGAGCCCTTTATATGCATTCTGTTAATATCAAACCAAATTGATTTTCAGGAAACAAAATCAAAAACTAAAAATAAAATATACGTCTTTAGGGATAATGGCTAGTATACATTATGAACTTGCGAAACATTTTTATCCAAGACTACAACTTGAAATATTGCAAAAGACTTTATGTCTAACGGAACATTTTTGAGTTGTAATCTAAAAAAGTCCATATAATGCCATAAACCCTAAAGATAATTCTTTTTCCATACGAAATTGAGACGAGTTTTGTTTTGGCAGGTGACATTACGACTCAACAAGCTCATTTCCAGTCCCCGACGAGGAGGATTACTCGCTCTATATCGAGAGCAATGGCCGAAGAAGCACTAACCTATACTCAAGAAGAGCCTGAAATGGTTCCTGGGGAAGACTATCTGGCTGCACATAGAGATACGAAAAATCTATAGGCCATGGTTAATTCAGGCAAATGCCATCTACCGCCCATCTTGTTGGGACTGGGGCATCGTCGTCACCACAGACACTGCCCAATACTAGGGCAGTTCCATACCAAGCGACATCAAACTATGCCATTCCTCTACCATCTGGGGAAATTCATGCATTGCCAACAGGAATCATCCTGACTCAACATGTTGTAGCACAACCTGCTATTCCTATACAACCATCAATCATTCCAACTTTTCCAGCCTTGGCTCAAATTCAAGATGACCTCGAAATCCAACCAGGCGATGTTTCAATTCAAAGGGAAAACGACCCGCATCTAGCGCAAAAAGTTTAGGAATTGGAGGAAGCTCTGATGTCGCGCCCCACCCCAACTACACTACTCTATAGAGGCTGCACCGGGCGAGGGTCCACATGGTAGGACAAGCATGATTATTCATTCCATTTAAGTCATAATGTGACTAATTTGTTTTTAATTAATCATTCCATTCCACACACTTAATCATGCTCCTAATTCGATTTAATTTATAAAAGAAATCACTCAAACACTACCATGTGATAATTATCAACTAACTGCAGTAGAAATAACATTAACATTTAAATTTAACAATCATTCACTTATTACAACATGCTTACACCAAAAAGGAAAAAGAAAAACTAGACTCTTCCCGATTAAAGTACTAAATAAAAAGTACATGTACTCATATACGTCAGTGAGTCCTAACTACGTCAACCCGGTGTGACTTCCCCCAAACTAGTAATGGACTCTATGATTTATTGCACCCGACTCTATGACATCCATAAATGGGATACACACGAATATCTAAGATACACAGTAATTTAAACAAAAGTAAATCACTATAAACATCACATAATCGTCGTATAGGAACACATCTACGACACAGCCGTATAGGAACACATCCACGACAAGAACATCAATAGGGTGTTTTAGTGCGTCTGCCCATGACTACACAGCCAAAATGGTGATACCCCAGTCCATTCTCACACACATAATTCCCCAGTTCCACATTTATATGTAATCAAACAAACGATTAAATTAAAAAGCATCGTACATACTCAAAGTGGTTGTTTGTTACCGAGTGTTGATTGCTCTATTTCTTTGAGGGCTCAACTCCACTTGCTTTCCCACATGTCCAAGCTAAAAATATCAGTAACCGATACACAATATAGCTTGAGCAAAAATATAAATGTATAAATAAATAAATAAAAATTCATATTTAACGTTCATTTTGATCACATTCCCTCCATTTCCTTTTATTTCACCTTTTCTTTTTCTTTTTATTTTACTTTATTTGATTTGATTTGATTTTAATTTATTTTTCATTATTTATTTACTGCCAGATTCTCAACAGTAGGTGCACATATCGATATATGCTTTGTCACATATATCGATATGTGAACCCTCTGATTCCTTCTTCATAGACCTCCTTTCGATTACATTTCGATATATTCCATCGACAACCACATTTCGATATGTGCTTGCCCCCTTTCATTTCGATATGGGTCACATTTTGATATGTGACCCAAGCATTTCACACATTTTGATTGAACACACAACCCACATATCGAATGCCACAACCGACATTGCATATTGATATGTGGCTCATCCACATATCGATATGTGATCCTCTTCAAACAAACCCAGAAAATACATGTGTATAGTTCGTCATCTTCCCAAAACATTTTAAATCAAACCTCGGTAAAATCCACCACAGTTTAAGCTCAATAACTAATACAGAACCTTACCAAACACATATACTCATTCTAACGTAACTTAAATTGGTTGAATCAAACAATTATACCCAAAACACATCCACAAACCCATTTTACGAAATTTGAGATCAAATTCACCATATTCAATCAAACCCCATAAAACTCAGAAATTGGATATTAAAAAGGAGTTGGGTGTAACTTACCCAATTAATTGAGTTTCTTAGGATTTTGATTGAATCCTCCAGCCAAATCCCGAACAATTTATCAACCAAACCCACTCTCTTGCTCTTACGGTTGTATCTCTCTCTCTCTACAATTGTTTTGAAGTTCCTTTGAGTTTACAATACGTGTGTATTGTTTCCCACTGTTTAAGATTAATTGACTCAAATACAACAGACCCCACCTCTTCTTCTCCATTAGACATCTATAATTTTCTCATATTTCGATATGTATTAGGTTCCGTTACATTCTATTTCTATATAGGTTGATCATATACTCATTTATAATAGATTAGCACATTTCAATATGCCCATACTCACATTCCCATTCCCATAACTGACTCACATTTTGATTGGTCCATACCCACATTTCGATATGTGCCTACCAAGGGTGAACAAAGGATACACATTTCGATATGTTCATCTCCCCCATCCCAGCACATTTCGAATGTGCTCATCTCCCAATCTTTTGCACAGTGAACAAAATGTTTTCATTTCAATATGCGCATTCCCCCAATCCTATCATATTTCGATATATACCCCATTTGAACTAACTTTCCAGCAACATAACCTAACTCCCTAGGTTCCTTTCAAATCCCTTTTACCACATTATTAACCTAATTTTCTAAGGTTTTATTACCTAGTATCCTTATTATCTCAAATAAATTATTCTAATCATGCTAATCCACAGGATTTATGTTACAAACATAAATAAACATGCAATAAATGTAAATTGCGATGAAATTTCTAAGACGGGTCGCTTAGAAAATTTTGTCCTCGATATTTAAAATACATGTCCCAAACAGATACGGATATTGTGCCTTCATACTGTCTTCTCCTTTCTAAGTGGCTTCCTTGGTCCCGTGATGTTGCCAAATTACTTTAACCCATGGTACAACCTTCTAACGCAACTTCTGCTCTTTTCTATCGACAATCCCGATCGACTTCTCTTCATAAGTTAAATTTTCATTCAGCTCAACCGGCACTGATTCCAGAATACTCGATGTGTCTCCAACAAATTTCTGAAGCATCGGCAAGTGGAAGACATCATGTAATCGTATCAACTCATGTGGCAAAGCCAAATGATATGCTATTTCCCTGACTCTTTCCACTATCTTGTAAGGCCCAATATATTGCGGAGTTAGTTTTACTTTCCCCCAGAATCGCATAAACCCTTTCCACAGATATACATGGATAAACACATAATCACCCACTACAAATACCAAGTCCCGTCTACGATTATCTGCAGAACTCTTTGTCGACTCTACGTAATTTTCAACCATTCCCAGATAATTCTAAACTCATCGATTATATGTTGTACTAACTCTGGACCCATTAACTGTCGCTCACACACATCATCCCAACAAATAGGAGATCAACATCTACAATCATACAAAGCCTCGTACGGAGTCATACCGATACTACGGCGATAATTGTTGTTGTATGCCAATTCTATCAATGGAAAATATGTATTCCAACTCCCAATAAAGTCTAAAACACACACCCGAAGCATACCTTCCAGTACATGGATAGTACGCTCTGACTCGACATCTGTCTGAGGATGAAATGCCATACTAAACTTCAATGTTGTACCCAATGCATGCTGCAAACTCACCTAGAATCTCGAAGCAAACTTTGGATCTCTATCACATACAATAGATACTGGCACCCTATACAATTGGATAATTTGATCCACATAAATCTATGTATACTTATCCGCACTATAAGTGATTTTCACAGCTAAGAATTGTGATGACTTTGTCAGACGATCAACTATCACTCAAACATAATCATACCCGGTCATATAATATGGCAAACCTACAACAAAATCCATTGTCACATATCCCCATTTCCATTCCGGTATTGGCAGATTATGTAACAATCCCATTAGCCTTTGATGCTCAATTTTTACTTGCTGACAAGTAACACATTTGGCTACAAATTCAGCTACCTCCCTTTTCATACACTTCCACCAGAAATTTTTCCGCAGATTCTGATACAACTTTGTACTGCTCGTATGCATCGCATACGCAGATCCGCGTGCCTCTTCCAAAATCCCGTTTTTAATTTATCATCTCCTGCAACGCATAATCTATTTCCAAGCACAAGAATGTTGTCTTCCCGAATTTGAAACTTATTTGTTTCCCCATTCTCTACCTGTTGCCTCAATGCTAACAAAATTCATCGATTGTTTGCCCCTTACGAATATGATCAATATACAAGGGTAGTACACAAAAACGAGCTAACAAAATATCAGAATCAGTCAACAATAATACAACTCCCAACTTCTTAATTATGCAGAAATTTTCTATCTTATCACATCGGAGACAAGACAAACTACCCACTGTCATCCGACTCAAAGCATCAGCAACAATGTTAGCCTTTCTTGGATGATAATGTATAACACAATCATAATATGAAATGATTTTGATCCACCTACGTTATCTCAAATTGAGTTCTTTCTGTGTACAGATGTATTTCAAACTCTGTTTATCAGTATATATTTTACATGTTACCCCATACAAATAGTGACACCATAATTTCAAGGCAAACACTATTGTAGCCAATTCCGAGTCATGTGTCGGGTAATTCAATTCATGTGGCTTTAGTTGTTTAGATGCATACATGATAACTTTTCCTCATTGCATAAGCACATAACCTAGCCCCTATAAAGAAGCATCACTATAAATGACAAAGTCCTCTGTACCCTCCGGAATAGTCAAAATTGGTGTTGTTACTAATTTACATTTCAGAGTTTCAAAACTCTTCTCACAGTCATCAGACCACACAAATTATACCTCTTTTCGAATTAGCTTTTTCATCGATAAAGCTATCTGTCATGACCCAATCCGAAATGGGTCATGACCAGCCAACGAGCAAGCTTGCAAAAACCTAATTTTACGAGTCAAAGGACTCCATTACAAAATAATAAATGCAGAAGCATTGAACAAATACCCATAAGTGCATAGATGAGATTCATTACCCACATTTTTTTACAATGGTTGAGGCTCACAACGGCCTTTACAATCAAACGAGAAATACAATAAAAATGATAATCTTCTAGGCTTCCAAGCTAAGCCTCCTCAAGTCCTACTGAATGTTTTTAGAGAAAACGCATAAGCATTATGCTACAGTGAATCAAGACATGCCAGAGTTACTAGTTTCTATGGATAAACAATATCAGTGATCAAATCCATTCATTTTTCTCAACATAGTATTCATGTGGATCATTCACCGACAAGGATCATATGGTGGCCTTAGTCGTTTATAAATCATTTCCCTAGCCTATAGATATTCCCATAGCTTGTCTTTCCATTTACTTTTCAAGCCTATGGCCGTTCCTATAGCTTGTTTTTTCATTTGACTTTTCAAGCTTATGGCTGTTCCCATAGCTTGTTTTTTTATTTGACTTTCCGGCATGATATTCATTTTACTCTTCACGGTTCCAGTTATTTAGGGAGAAACCCCAAGAAATATAGAGATGGGGTGATATCACCCAATGATCATCTGGTCATGATCCCACCCTTATTTCCCATACCCTACCGGTTTCAGATTCAGCCATCGGCGCGAGCTACCATGTCACTATTCATGGTGTTCAATCATTTCAAACATTTTTCCAAGCTATTAATCCATGGTAATAAAAGAGTGTGCATGCCGTTTTTATTTCTTTTCAAGAGTCAATTTACGATATCATTAGGATGCTCATTAGCATAAATTATACATTTCATAATGTCTAAGCACGCATTTATAAAGATACGAGTAACAGAGGCATATAGAGATTCACCAGATTTTGTGGGATTTCCTTTCTTTTTAGCCTTTCCCTCAATTATCTTCCAAGCCCAGATCTTCCATTTATTACAGTTTTATCATTCTTCTTTCCTTTTTGAGCTCTAGCATTTATAAGATGCTTACTGCTGAACAGGCTTGG
>NMUG010010595.1:0-10904 GCA_002855965.1 Monotropa hypopitys
CAAATGTGATTAATATTTATTCTTTTATAATTAATTACAATCACAATTGAATTGAATTATATCCTGATTTAATTATGTGATTAACTCTCATTGGTATGATTCAATTTGAGAATAAATATTGGATATGATTTGGTTTGAATAAAAGAAGCTTTTCTTTTGAATAAAATGATTATTACGGACTTATTTGTTTATGGATGCATATATCTTTCCACAGAATCTATATCAATCGTATTATAACATATTTGGGAAGCATATATAGGTATCTAAGGCATGTTCAAAGGGGAGCGTCAAAATCCAATCTTGGACCGGAGGGGGGACCGGAATTCTGCGCGGAACTCTGGCCGGAATTCCGCTTTAATTTCAAAATTTGATTTTCAAATTTTACAGACTCCAAGAACATTCTGGAATATGAATATTGTGCTGGTCCAGACTTCACTCCAACGTACACATTCAAGAGAAGTCTATATAAGAAGATTGAAGAATTAAAAAGAAAGTTTACAACTCTCCTTCAACTTTCATTCTCACGAGACTTCTTCTCTCAAAGTTCTACAACTTCAAGCTCTGAAAATTTCATTTTACTTTCAGTAGAGTTTTGGATTTTATATTAGAGAGAGAATTATTGTAATAGGCTTTTATCTTTCATCTCTCTCTTAAGGATAATCTTAATCTTGTAAAGGAGGTGTTGTCCTACTCCTACAAGATTATCCTTGTTTACTTTTTCATTGATACAAGATTATTACTTGGGTTAGGTTGGAGACTACCTTTGTGTAGAAGTCTCAAATTCGTTGTAACGGTTAGAGACCACCCTTGAAGGTTCTCAAAGACTTGTAACCGCTAAGGTAGTCACGCTTTGTGACAAGCCTAACGATTAGTGAAACTATCACTAGTTGATGATAGAGTGGACGTAGGTAGGGGAGAGACATGCCCCTATTGAACCACTATATATCTTGTGTGTCTCTCTCTCTCTCTCTCTCTTTTATTTTTGTGAAATACTAGAGTATATTGTTGATCAAAAATTTAAAGAATCAAAACAATCCCGGAAACCTTAACCGTTGTCGTATTGCAACAACTCAGGTGTAACGTAAGGGTTTTGGCTTGATTCTCGAATACGGATTAGAATATAGTTTAGAATATATTCTTGACTGAAAATTTCAGTTTGTTATTCATTTTCATTTGTTCAAATCAAAAGGATTAAGTCACACTTTTTATAACTAAAGAAGAATTTAAAAGGTTTTAAAAAGCTAGTATACTTTTCTATTTGACCAATTCACCCTTCCCTCTTGGTTGCATATTGGAATAACAGAACCTATTTCCAAGTCAAAGACAAGGAAGCAGAGTGTGAATATAATATTTTTAACTTCAAGAACACAAATAATATCAGTGACAGAAAATCATGAATATGAACAGTTACGACTTTCATTCCACAATGCAACTCATGCATGATACTTTATATATATTGGCCAAAGCCCTTTTTCAAAAGATTTGAGCATCCCATGTCCTGAAAATAGCTACCACTATAGGTAGTAGTTCGTACGCCTCGTGCACTAAAGTTTGGGGTATGTCCCACTAACCTGTTGGACTTACGCTGGTTGCCAACCACTTGCCTTACTAAATTTTCAGCAACACCACCCGTCCCACGGAGGCATGCCATAATATATATAGATGCATATTATGCTTTCCATCTCAACTCATGCATTTATGTCTATGCATATCATCATATCATACCATCATGTTCATGCATATTATTCTTATCATGCATTCATGTTTATACATATCATTCTCATCATGCATTCAGGTGTTAATCACAACAACTATACCGTTAACTTCTCATGTCATAACAAACAGTAAGTAAAACAACATTGTGAACGTATAATTAAAAATACTACATCCTTACACTCACCAGTACCGTTGTTTCAAACCTTTTCCTTGCCTGGTTCAAACCTCTTCCTTGCCCTTGAGGGAGGCCTCAATGCCTTCCTCGAGTATCTCTGTCAATCAAACTAAAAACTTTAGTCCACAGGATAATTAATCTTGACAAGAAAATAATGAAAGCATTAAATTAAATCAACTGACCAACTAGGGATCTTTAACAGTTTATTAGAGTCTTTAATTAACTCCTAAAACCTTCCAAACACATCTTAGGTCCATAAGCGAACCCTTGGGAAACCCCCAAACATCTGCCAGAAAATCCTTAATGGGGACCGATACCCGCCTTTCCAAGGGACCGGTACCCGCTCAATCTCCCAACACACTAATCACAAGGGACTGGTACTCGCCTTTTCAAGGGACCGGTACCCGTCCCACGTCTTGCCCAACTGACCGGCGGGGACCGGTACCCCACAAACACGGGGACCGGTACCCCTTCTTCAAAAATCATTTTTTCCAAAAATTTTATTTTGACGAACCAACACAAATCTCTTTGATTTAGCCTCTACACATCCAAAATTAGACCATCCCAATTGTTATCAACATGATGATACAAAACATACTTGATTAGTGACTTCAAACAACCTTTAAATATATCCAAATCTCATCAAACAACCCCTAAACCCACCATTTTCTCCAAAAACGAGATTAATGTTTAAAACTCTGATTTAGCCCAAATATGAACTGATATAAACATAAAAAGTACATCACTATGTTCGTGATTACCTTAGGAACAAGGTTGTAGAAGACTTTTTCCTTTTATTTCCTTTCGAAGACCCCCAAATCACGGAATCCCCCTCTAGTCCTTCTCCTCTCTCTCTAACTCTCCCTAGCCTCTAATATCATTAGTGTAAAATTAGGGTTGGGGAATTAACCCCTTAATTAGATTTTTAAAGCTCAAGACTATAATGCCCCTCTCAAAACCTCAATATTACCCTTGTGAGCCATTAACCTCACCTATTTAATACCTATTATACTTAAATCCCCTTTTAATACCATTTAATCTCCTTTATAAATCCCTTTAACTTTAAAATTCAAAAATAGAATATCGTATTCCTTAATCTCACCTCCGAATATTTATTAAAATATTTTAAATTTTATAATTAGACGAGATGAGTATTACAACTCTCATCCCTAGGAGATTTCGTTCTCGAAATTAAAACACCTTAGATACTTATGTCATCCAACCCTCAAAATCTACCACTATTCTCCTTCCATAACTCTCCACTTTTTGACACAAGGTTATATCTTTCAAAAATTCAACAAGTCCCACTTTCCATAATCTCTCATCCATTATTTACCATCTTTATTTCATTTCTTCTTCTATCCTCATAATTGATTTGCAAAAATGGGACAACATTTCCTAACCCCAACATCATTACGAATATAATTTATCATTGTCACCTCAAGTTTCATCGAACATCAATAACAATCCACATTACATGATACACCTAGGACTTATCATCATGACGCCTTTGCCAACTTACTCTTAAAAATGCCAAAACCACTATAGTTTTATCCACTCATGATGAGCATAATAAGATCAACCCAATTCTTCTCTTACCATCCCCAAATTCTACTTCAAACACATAACTCTACTCTACCATCTCCTTATGGCCCTTAATTCACATTTTACTATCACCACAAAAGGTTTTATACAATCTATGATCTGGTCTACCCAAGACTTCTCGTAGTTTCTTACTAAGGTGGTATTGTACTCATTTCTCCCAACTCTGCCTTCTTTAACCACGTTGGAACTCAATTCCTATCAGTCAAACATTTTCTACCTCTATGGCCTCTACTACACTCCAATCACATCAACGCGATTTGAATAGCAATGCTAGTCACAACTCTCTTTTTCCTTACAAATAACAAGACCTACCATAAATTTACCCCGAGAACACTTTGTTCCTAATCCCAAATTCCAACTCATAACGATTATTATAAGAACAACTTCCTTAAAGACTTTTAAACACCCTCCATTTAAAACTGCCAAATCTATCGAAATGTCATATTTTAAAATGTGTGCTAGTCATATTTCGAAATGTGATCACACTACCTAGCCACTTGAAGGATCACATTTCGAAATGTGACAAGGTCACATTTCGAAATACCACCTCACTAATCAGTCTTCACATGAGCACATATCGATATATGCCAAGATCATATTTCGACATGTAATTGAAATGTTCCAACTCCCATATCGAAATACAGGTTCTCCAATACTCAGTCAAGAATGAACAATGGATTCACATTTTGTAATGTGATCACTTCACATTGTGAACTCCGAATACCAATCGTTATATACCAATCGAAATGCAACCAAGGAGGACATGGGCATGAGCCTATATTGAAATACACATGGAAGAGGGAATGGGCATAGCCCTATTTCGATATACAATACAAGGATGGATATAGGCATTACCCATACCGAAATACAATCCAAGAGGGGAAATGGGCATTGGTCACATATTGAAATGAACAAGGAGAAGGTGTTCCATCCAAACCCATTCCAGAATATGCTCAACGAGCACCCATGCATATATATTTATACATGAGAATACGCATCATTCCCACTCCTTTCTGATAATCTTATATTTCCATCATAAGGACCATAAATGGATTTTAATTAAATTAAAATTTTCATTTAAATTATATTGGAAATTCTAGGTCGCTACATATCATACCCTTTAAAGAAATTTCATCCTCAAAATGGGATAAAAGAGGGGATGGGAAGATAATCGAAACCAAACTCGACCATCGATACCAAAAGAACCATACTCCTCAATATTCTCATCATGAATCGAAATCCATCTCCATTAAGGAATACATACTGGTTGACCTACGGGAGGCATGTCAACATTTCCAACAAGAATGCTTAATCGATACGCGATAAAACATAGATACGCTTACGTACCAACATCTACAGGTATGTCTAGAAATCCACTTACCAACTAATATGCCAAGGATATGTCGATATGCCAAGGATGCGCCAACATGCCAAGGATATGCTGACATGCCAATAACCCATCAACCAACACATACAACATCACACACACATTCTAATCTGATAACTATATGATATTGGTGATTTGTTTTGAGATGCTCCGGTTGGTAGATCTTCTCAAATCAATTTCACGCACGTCAAACATACATCACACAACCAAGAAAATACTCACACATACATCAATATATATATATAGTAAGCCCAAACAACATTGCATAGCACCAAACTCACACCAAGTCTAGAAACCAAATATGCATTCACACCAAAATTTCCTACGATTAACTAAATACATGCACCTCTAGGTCCGCGACCTTCTTGCCAATGATCGAAGCAACATCCAACACACAAGTATGCGACAAAGCATAGACGATGAGAATGGAGATTCCTTATTCCACTAGAACTCCGCAACTAAAATGGGACTACTTGCATTAGAACCATGAATGCGATCCTGATAGAGAGGCAAGCACAAGAACACACAATCTTTCAAACAAGAAAATTTTCATCAGAATCAGAAACGAGATAAGGTCACCACATGTCACCCAATTAGAAGATCGGGATGAAGTAATACATCACATGGGTGATTCGCAACTTGATATACAACTAAAGGAGATACCACGAGGAACTGAATAGGTTCTACAATAAGTATCAACCAAGACACAACTCAAAAAAATACTACCAAGGAGTCAAGAAGTTCCACAATGAGCCACGAAATACAACAAGGCAACAAGTATATAATGGATTTAAATACAGTGCCAAGGAACCTCAACAAGAGAATCGCTAAATCATGACTCCAATCTCCCACAAGCATCTGTCTTTTGCACGCAACTCCTTTCCATGTGGCCAACTTATCCACATGTAAAACAAGACTTCGGCAGTGGCAGTGGCAGGGTGTACTAGGCACGAAAATGTCCTGGTTGTTGACACTTGTGGCATACAATCTGGGATCTAAAGATAACTCCTGGATTGCGAGATGAGGAAGACGACTACATACTCTGCCGCTTGTACAAAGCTTCAAACTGGTTCGAAGATTTCCTCTTACTAAGGCTGCAGGATGAAGATGAACTCATCCCAACTGATTGTTGATGTGGCTCACATACATGCACATCCTTTATATCATCATGACAAGACTCTATGGGTCTGGAACTCAATAACAAGGTGGCATAATTTCGAATCCACTGTCTTACAACAAATGGTCGAATAGAAATATGCAAACCATTTTCAAATATTCTACACTTACGATCCTCCGAGCTAATCAATTCGGGTGCAAAAGGGGATAAGGTTTGAAATTTGGTGGCATACTGGGAGACGGTCATGTCACCCTGGGCCAACTGCTCAAAGTGCAACCTCAATCTCTCATAGAAGGAATTTGGAAAATACTAGTCTTCGAAGGTAATTTCAAACTCTTCCCAAGACATATCTTCTAAGATAGTGGCATTGGGTGATGACCCACTCCACACTAAAACTCTTTGGATATTTATTCTTGCTTCCATAACTGCACTCTACCCTTCATTGGCCTCTCCAATGAGTTGATACGTAGCAAAGGGCATCCTAATGCCATCCTCAACAATTCCTAGGGTATCAAAGTTCTTACGGATCTGAGGAATCCAATGATTGACCTCAATTGGATCACCTACTCCATTGAACTGAGGAGGGTTCATAGTTCATACGACGGAATTTCTTCATCACACTTAAGGCTCGACTTCTTTCATCAATTCTAGGCACACATACCTCACAGTCAACCTCTGTAATGGCTACTGCCAACCCTCGACCCAACTGACTAGGGTCCAAAGGTGCCCTTTTACCATCAGCAACTCCTAGCATAGGGTCGTTGTGACGACTTCGTCCTCAGTTACCCGTTTCCTGACCTGTTGCACCCCTAGTATCCATGTAACTACCTCGCAAGGAAAACAGCCAAGGGTCACCAAATGAGGAAAAATGAAAATGATTATGATACAAACACGCAAATTTATTAACCAGTTAGACCTGTACACCAATAATAGGTATAAGGCCAACACATGGCCATCAAATAATAGACTCTAACTGTCCAACTTCACCAATTCTTCCACAAGGTGAAGCATTTAGCAGTGATTAGATGCCTCACAAGTAGAACCTTAATCTGATAGCTAACCCATGACAACCTCAAAGTACTAACTTAGGTCTAAGATCAACCAAACTAAATCAATATTATGAATGGTTATCACCAAGGGATCATACCCTTTAGGGAATATGTTATGAAATCTCGGCAACACCTCAAGATCTTGCTCTAGGATTACAAGGGGATGTATGCAAATTTCAACAACCTCACGAGGATTGCTACTCTCCCGACGAGAATACAATCAATGAAACTAGACAAGAAGATCCCCTAGTAATGAACCAAAGGCAATATAAATCCCGAAGCCATGGGAAAGAGGAACTAACCGCACTATATCATCACACTAAGGATTTACCTCCGAACTAGTGGGGCAAGGAACAATCATAAAGATACAATCCCAAATACATCTAGGAGTTTCTACCTCAATACAAATCACAAGCTCAACTCCAACGACATGGAGGAGTCCAACACCAACTGAGAATGCTAGAACATGCATCATGAACCTAAGAAATAAAGACAACAGGAAGGCACAACCATCCCTAGACAACCAAACTGCCATACATGCAACACACATGGAATCCAATAGCCTAGAGGAAATCAACAGCCATGGAAGAAACCAGAACATGCATGTTACTGCTAGAACACGATGCCATGATGCAATGGTGCATGACACACACTGTAATGGCCCTAGAATTTCAAACCATATTTTTTTGAAAGGGGAGTATTGAGCAAATAAAACAACTAAATGATAATGAGAATATTAATTCCCAATACAACTCATGAAGTGCATAAATAAAGTTCACAAGAAAATACAAAAGAAAGTCTTTAAACTAGATATTACATAATCGAGTACTATTGAGAAATCAAAGGGAAATGTAGAAATAAAAAGGAGAATCAAAAATCTTCCTGAACAAAGCCTTTAAGCTTTATTCAAAAATGTCTTGGACCCTACTCCAAGTTAGATAAGAGGCTCTTTACCTAAAAATAGAGGGTTAGGCAAGGCCTAGTAGAGAAATCCAAACAAACGATGTATATGATGGTCGTGGGTGCGTGCCGGTGTATAGAAATAAATGTATGATGTATGCATGAGGATCCATTAGATTTTAAGTGAGACTACCAATTTCAATAAGTGTTATTCCATTCTTCCAATTTTAATAAATCAAGAGTGTCTATGTGGATACCAATTCCTTATCAAAATAAGGATCTCCAACAATCAATAAATCAAAGAGTTTCGTCTAATTCCGCGCTAGTAGCATGTCGGTTAGACTAACCGTATAAATTCCTTGTATTACCCGACCTGTCGGGAAGTCTCAATCAAGCCTCCATTGCCCAATGGCGTGGGCACAATTACCCAAGGTACGAAATACTCGTATATATATAGATAGCCAACTCAAGATCCATATCCACAATCTAAGTGACTGACCAAATCTTCCACATTGACCATAACTAAATCAAAGGCCAATTTCAAGATAATTATATGAGTTCCAATGTGTCAATCAATATTGTGAGGGTTAATTTGAGACTATCCATCCCATAATCATGTTTTCCTGAATTTCCAAGATGCAAACAAAGTTAGGGTTTTTATACAAATTTGGAGATTTTTGAAATCAATGAGGAGGAAGTCAAATTAATACTAAGGAAGTGACATATATGATAGAAAGAGTGTGGGACGTATGTTTTGATGATGTCCCTATAATTGTCTTTTCCTTTGTGTACTCGATTAGAGAATTATCTCTCTTTTTTCCTGACTTGCATTATGTGTTTAACCGTATTATATATGCTCATATCCTCATTAGTTACCTCAAATGTCATTGTCATAAGTCTTGCATAGATGGCATGCTAAAATTTAAAAGTGAATTAACTAATGAAAGGTGTCTGCATGTTAATAGTGACTAATGAATGATGCAAGATGAAGTAAAGAAATAATAGAATTGAAGCGCATTAAAGATATGCATGATTTTGAAATAGAAATAAATATGCATGTTTTAGAATTAGAATTGCACTAATTTGTTTTGGAAATTGAAGTGGAAGATATATGAATTACATGCTTAAGTGAAATGAAAATGGTTTATAAAACAAAGTTGAAATGATGTTAGAAAAATGTCTTTTAAAGTAAGGATGAAATGCTTTACAAAGGCATGGTTTAAAGCATGAATTCCAGAAAAATCAAGCCTGAATTTCCAGTAGAAGAGATGCCCCAATAACCCCCAATTTCCAGAAATGGGATAGTGCTTTACCGGTAGACCAAAGCTGAAGTGAAGAAGAAAGGGGTTATGGATTTCTGTGGACACCGGTGGATAGACCGGTCACTACACCGGCAGCATGACCGGTGGAACTGGCCCACTAGCCGGTGTATACACTCGTTCACTTCATTGTTGACAGATCTCTTTAGGAGGCTTCTACTTGGTTAAAAGCTTCATTGGGTAACATTGCTCTAAACTCTCAAGTAGATTATTTTAGACTTTCATTTGTGCTATCATTTGATTTACATTTGGTCCTATATGCTTACATGCTCATGATTAGATAGGCCAATTTTATATGTGAAAGTTTACATAGTCAAGTCTTATTTGCTTACATTGTCTAGGCTAAACCTTGAATAGTTCTAAGCACTTATTCTTAGAATACTTTGTAGAAATATATTAGACCTGACTTGATGTATGATAGCTTCACACCTCTATACTTTTCACTTGGTAGAATCTATACTTAGAGAGTGTGTGCTTTAATTAATCTTGGCATAGTTGCACTTTGACATGTCTCGCATGCTTACATTTTGTTTAAATCATACTTGAGAAAATATTCCTTGTATAAGATTATCATCACACGTGCTTGAAAAAGAAGTCCTAAACTACATTTTCTACATTGATTAAATAGTGGACTGATTTGATATACTTATATATCTCTTGGACTTACTTGGGATATACACACTTATTGAGAGATTATATTATGCAGTCACTATATTGATAGTTTGGACCTTTGCAAGTGGTGATCTTAGAATCCCCTATGCTTTTATTTGGCATATTTTATTTGAGGGTTATTAATTATATATGCTTCACTGTTATAATTCTTACTGCCACACTATATGTTTAATGAGCTTTAACTTGTGTAGTTAAGAATACAGGATTTATGAAGGATCCACTACATCCTACCTTGAGCATTCACCGGACCAGATCATTGCAAGGAGAATAGAGTAAAAGACTAAAGCTTGAGCCAGGAGCATCAACAAATCCACATTTGGGCTTCAAGTAGTTTTTGTACTTCGTCTCATTTGCCATTTTCTTTTATTTTCGTAGAACCCATCTGTAGTAGGCCTTTAGTTGTATTCTGTAATAGATGGGACTTGGGAAAATTGAGAATTTAAGAGATACTTCTACATAAGTATCTACCTAGACTCTCAAGCTTTATCAGCCTATATTTATAGAGTCCGAGAGTACTTCAGCATATTACTCGTTGCACTCTCCTGAGCATCATTGTTTTTATTCATTGTGAGTGTTTTGACAAGGGGTGTGGTTTTTACTGTAGCACATCACTTGGTCTTCTTATTTTGCCATGTACTATAACACGAGCACAATAACCTAAACCGATGAGATTTGGACTATATCCATTGTGTAGTCTTTTAGTTGGGAAAGAGCTTATAGCTCTTGGGTATAGTTCTTAGCGTGTATAGGCACTGAGCATTCATTTTGCTTTGTCAGTGAGCAGTTAGGAGAATCTGTGCTCTGCATGTAGCACAGTCAGGGTCTGTGTGTACTCTGCAAATCTATACTCTGTGTGTAGTATAGTCGGAATTTGCATTTATCCCGTGGGGAGAAAATCTGTGCTCTGGGTGTAGCATAGTTGGGCTCTGCATGTAGCCCGGGTGAGTGTTTCCTAGACTGTGTG
>NMUG010010596.1:0-10904 GCA_002855965.1 Monotropa hypopitys
ATAACTTTAGACTAAGATGACGGATGCAAATGTGAAAATTGGTTTGGGGCCTGAAAAGATTACTGTTAATGCTACAGTTACCAATTGAATTGTGACTGTTAATTGGTTTGGGGCCTGAAAGGACGACTAGTTGCACTTTAGGAATGACAAAAAAATTATTGGAAAAGAAAATAAGTAAGTTGTTCCTGATCTCTTCATTGCTTGCAACCTGAAAGAATTAATAGTTCCACCTTGAAGTGCTGGAAATTCAATGCTAATTAAGATGCTTTTTTGTTATTCAAGTATACCTGAATAACATATGAAGACCAAAATTGGTTCATTTGTACTTATTATCGTACCCCTGCTTTGCATGGAGTTGTACGAATTGTTCATTGTACTCACATTTACCGTTCTCTTTTGCTAGTCCACTTTAGTTCTTTGTAAGACAATGTTAATTTTTAGTTATTTAATAGAGGCAAATTATTTTGAGTTTTCAGTGTTTTGGTGTTTTGAATACTTTCACTTTTTCATTGCTTAATCTGGTTACTCGTTTAAGAATTCATTGCTAAAGATTTTGTGCACTTTTGAAAACGAAGGCTCACTAGGTTGGCAGGGTATGTTTTGTTTTTCTGGCATGAACAGTTTCATGTTCTTATTCCTGGAGAGCTATGGAGTGAGGAAATTAGAAGCTGTTTTTGCAGTTCTCATCGCAACCATGGCATTGTCGTTTGCCTGGATGTTTGCTGACACTAAGCCTAGTGGGAAAGAACTCATAGCTGGTGAGAAACTTACTTTTAATTTGTGTTTCAGACTATCCTTGTAGCGTCCAGAAAAGGTCATGATCTTCATATTTATGGGTAAAAATGAATTTGTAGGTCTTTTGGTTCCAAAACTCAGCTCAAAAACAATTCAGCAGGCTGTCGGAGTGGTGGGCTGTGTTATCATGCCTCACAATGTATTTTTGCACTCTGCTTTAGTACAGTCAAGGAAGATTGACACTGACAAGAAAGGACATGTCCGAGAAGCACTCAATTACTACTCAATTGAATGCTCATTGGCCCTTATTGTTTCCTTCATGATCAACTTGTTTGTTACTACTGTCTTTGCTAAAGGATTTTACGGCACCAAACAGGCCAACAGTATAGGCTTAGTAAATGCGGGACAGTATCTTGAAGAGAATTATGGTGGAGGATTGGTCCCAATTTTATATATTTGGGGCATTGGGCTACTGGCAGCTGGGCAAAGTAGCACCATAACTGGTACTTATGCTGGACAATTTATCATGGGAGGTTTCCTTAATCTTCGATTGAAGAAATGGTTGAGGGCATTGATCACACGAAGTTGTGCTATTGTGCCTACAATGATCGTGGCTCTTATTTTTAACAGATCTGAAACTTCACTAGATGTTCTAAATGAATGGCTTAATGTGCTTCAGTCCATTCAAATTCCCTTTGCACTTATCCCGCTTCTGACCTTGGTGTCTAAGGAGCAAGTCATGGGAGTCTTTAAAGTTGGACATTCTCTTGAGGTAATAAACCATTGCCATTTTATTTTTCAAGTTAATCATTGCTTTGTGATCTTCTGCAGAAACTAACTAAAACTCATTTTTTTAGCAAAAAATCAAAAATTTTATCAACTTACCAGTGTTTTCTGTTATTGCCTTCAACTACTTGTTGTTTCTTGATGTATGGAAGTGTGCCATGCTTTATGCCTGTAAACTTTGTTTTTTTGAATTTTTGGTACTTACAAGTTCCAATTTATTTCTCATCTCAAGTCCACATATGTAAATATTTCATATTGTAAATATTTCAGAGAGAGAAAACTATTTAGGAGAAAATGCCCTCACACATAGGGCTTCCACTATACACCCCTAACTTAACACTGTGAGCTTTCAAAGGAGAGAAGAAACAAACGTATTACCAAACAAAACATACATACTCTTATTACTGCATTGCATAACTTATTCTCATTACAAAGCTAATCAATGGATTATATAGGCTAAGCCTACAAACCCTAGCAAAACCCTTAAAACATGAAAGGACAAAAATACCCCAACCATAAAAGATAAATCACAAATCAATAAATCCTAACAATTGGAGACCCTAAACAATAATTCCAAAAACTAATACTTTCATACTAAAATTATATTCCTAAATTATACTTCACCCACCCTTCCAACTCATGACGGGAAGCATCGTGAGTTTGCCAAGGAGGTAACTGCAAATCCACCACTGTGCCAAACTATTGCCGATGCAGTTCCCGTTGCTGATGCCAATGCTAATAATACTTCCAATAAACTACTGCAAATCAACTGATGCGAATCTACTACTGCAAAGATGCTGAACAATGCAAAGTGGAAGAACTAATGCTAAACAACTGCCAATCCAATGCCGAATTGCCGATGCAAACAATACCAGAATAAAGAAGACATGCTAACGAACGGAAACTAAAAGACGTCATAGAAATGGTAGGAGATATCACCAACTACGGTAGACCCCAATATGCTTCTGGAGCATCCAATTTTGTGGGAGAATAACCATGCAAACCCAACTGGGTAGTGGTTATAGATGCCTGATACTGGTCAATTAAGGGAGAAGGAGAGACCTCATTGGAGACCGAGTAGCTTGCCAGAGGGGTAGCAAATTCTATTGGAGGACGAGGAACTTGCTGATACTGCTGAGGAGACTGCGAAGGAAACGACTGAGATTGTGGACAAAACTGCGGAGATGGCTGAGATTGCGGAGGACACTATGGAGGGAACTGTTGTGGGGGTCGAGGAAACTACTGAAACTACTGAGAATTGTTGCCCGTCATCCGTAACAATTTAGGGCAAGCATTCTTCCAGTGGTCCTTCTAACGACAAAAGCTACACTCATCCAAAGCAACCTGAGGCCTAGGTTTGCCTGTAACCTGAACCAAATGAGAATTTGCAGTTACAGGTGCAGACAAGGAAGGTGCCATATATGGGGCAGGTAGAGCCGAAGGAGCAACAAAAACTGACTGCGAAGGAAATGCCACAGAGGCCATCTTGAACGTAGTTTCCTCGACAATAAGTTCATGAACGTCACCATCAACTATAGGTCGGTGATCACGATGAATCATATCCCCACGAAGAGGCTCAAATTGGTCCCGAAGAGGCTTCTGGCATAAGGGAAAATGGTAAGAAACTATACAAGACGATGTCTTTCACGGCACCCTATATAGAAATTAAGGGACTGCATGCATGCGGGTTCTATTAAAGTCAACCGATCCCAATATCGTGTCATCTCATTGTAAAACTTCCGAATTGACTTATCTCCGTGCCTAGCATCCCGAATAGAGCGCTCAAGTTCATACTCTTTTGCAAAATTGGACTGAAGATACATTCCTTGTCAAATAATCCCAAACTTCCTTGGCCGTATTATACTTTGAAAAATTCATACCGATGCTAGGTTCAACAGAATTATGAAACCACGTAAGAACTCGTGCATTTTCCAATTCTCACTTCTCAAACGCGGTGACATATGTTGCAAGTTTGTCGACATACTCAGGATGCTCTATTTTCTCATCTGACCCACCTGATTTCTCAAGAGGGGTAGGTTTGACAATAGACCATGTGACATGACCCCACGTGCCCCTACCCATAACAAAATTCTTCACAACACTTGCCCAATACGAGTAATTACCACCAATCAAGCGAACACTAGTTACTTTATCTTCTGACATCGACATGGCAACAAATCAAATGCAGTATACCAAGAATAAAAAAAATATAAGTACTTCACAACTAGTACCAAGCAGAGAACAATATAAACCAAAATAGTTACGAAAAGACACCAAATAATCTTCCAACAGAACTGATGAGATCAGAATACCAAGAACCGAGCTTTAACACGTGTATGCGAGAACTGAAACTTCTTCAATAGCCTCAAAAGATACAGAATACTAAAATCAAAAGCAAAGATACCTTGAAAGTGCTGACCCAGTCAAAAAACGAGAGCAAATGGAGGAGACCCAATCAATTCCGGATGCAATTGGGCGAGTTCAAATCCAATCGAAAGAGTCCAACTTTCGAGTGGATCTCGAGAGCAATCTGATGTCGGCAATGGATGTTGAGTGCAGACAGATGTAACCAGAGATTTACGAGTGCAAACGTAGGTCGCATATGGATGGAAGTTGTTCGTTGGTGGTCATCGTCAGTAAATCTGGTGACGTCGGTGGTTGTCGGTGACCGATCGATGTGCGTCTAGTCTGATTGATATCGGTTTCTGTCGGTGACTGGGTGGGTCTAGTCTGATTGACAAAAGATATGCAACCAAAGAGAAGAAAGAGAGGAGAAAAAGATGATGACTGGAAGAGCAGAAGAATAGGATGATTGCTATGCGATCTAACCAGATGAAGGGTAAGAACCTTGCTTTGATACCATGTGAGCTTTCAAAAGAGAGAGAAGAAACAAACGTATTACCAAACAAAACGTACGTACTCTTATTACTTCATTGCATAACTTATTCTTATTACAAAGCTAATCAAGGGATTATATAGGCTAGGCCTACAAACCCTAGCAAAACCCTAAAAGCATAAAAGGACAAAATAACCCAAACATAAAAGATAAATAACAAATCAATAAACCCTAAACAATAATTCCAAAAACTAATACTTTCCTACTAAAATAATATTCCTAAGTTATACTTCACAAACACTCCCCCTCAAGTTGGTGCAAAGATATCTATCATGCCCAACTTGAATACAATGGGGTGAAAATTTTTACTACTAAGTCTCTTCGTGAAAACATCGACTAATTGATCATGTGACCTTACAAAGGGCATACATATCAAACAACTGCTCAACGTTTCCTTGATGAAGTGTCTATCAATCTCTATGTGCTTAGTACAATCATGTTGAATAGGGTTATGAGCAATATTGATGGTCGCCATATTATTACAGTAAAACTTCATGGGACCTACACCAGGAATCCCCAAATCTCGCAAAAAGGTCATAGAAGCTCACAAACACCATGCACCATAGCTCTGTATTCATCTTCGACATGGATCGCGTTACCACCAATTGCTTCTACTTCTCCACGTGATCAAATTCCCTCCAAGGAATGTGCAATAGCCAGATGTGGATCATTTGTCATCAATTGATCCTGCCCAATCTGCATCAGTAAAAGCTTCTAAATTCAAGTGACCATGATTGGAAAAAAAGATACATTTTCCGGGGCAGATTTAAGATACCTCAAGATACAGTAAACTGCATAAAGATGTGTAGTGCGAGGATCGTGCATAAACTGACTGACAACACTCACTGCATAAGAAATATCTGGTCTTGTATGGGACAAGCATATCAAGTGGCCCACTAATATTTGATATCTCACCTTGTCTATAGGTTTCCCCTCACTACTACCAGGATGATGATTGGTTTCATTGGGCGAGTTTGCTGGCTTGCATCCCAAAAAACCTGTTTCCTCCAAGAGATCAAGAATATACTTTCTTTAGGAAATACAGATCTCTTTCTCAGATCTAGCCACCTCCATTTCAAGAAAGTATTGCATTGATCCCAAATCCTTAATCTCAAATTCTCGAGCAACGAGACCTTTGAGATTAGTAATCTCATCCATATCATCACCTGTTATAATTATATCATCTACATAGACAATAAGAATAGCTATCTTACTATTACATCTCTGACAAACATGGCGTGATCAACATGCCTTTGCTTGTAACCAAATCTCAGCATAGCTTTGAGGAATCGATAAAACCATGCTCTAGGTGATTGCTTCAAGCTATATAGTGCCTTTCTCAGTCTACACACCTTTCCTACTGTAGCACGATAAGAAAGTCCAAGAGGTATATCCATGTACACTTCCTGTTCTAGATCACCATAAAGAAATGCATTCTTTACATCAAACTGCTGAAGAGGCCAATCCAAATTAGCAACACAAGATAACAAAGTCCGAATGAAATGCATTTTTGCCACTAGAGCAAATGTCTTCTCATTATCAATGCCATATGTCTGAGTAAAGCCCACATCAACAAGCCTAGATTTATACTTCTCAATTGTCCCATCTTCCTTGTGCTTTACAATGAATACCCATTTACAATCCACTAATTTCTTTCCTTCGGGAAGAGACATTAATTCCCAGGTGTCGCTTTTCTTTAAGGCTATCATCTCCTCCACCATAACTTCTTTCCACTTAGGTATTGTGATAGCATCCTTCCAATCTTGTGGAATATATACAGAAGAGAGAGAGGATACAAATGCACAAAATGAAGGAGATAAATGGGAATATGAGACAAACTGAGAGATGAGATGTTGGGTACATGTTCTGACTCCTTTTCTAAGAGCAATCGGATCATCAATATTATCAGAAACAGTAGGAGTATCAATATCATAAGAAACAGGAGAGAGGATCATTACCAGATAAGTCAGCTGGAGAGTTAGAGACTGGAGCAGGTCAATTTGATTGACCAAGTGGTACAACACAAGTAGACTTACCCTTTTCTCGTCGAGCAAAAGTCTTTAAATTTAACCTGTCCAGTCGTCCATCAATGTAATGATCAACTCCTGTCATGATGTTGGTTCCTCTCCCTTCTCAGAATTTTGTGACTCCCCAATCTCATCAGATTTTCCTGTCTCCCCCTCATGATGACAAGAGGTTGGAAAGTATGTACGAGACTCTGGAATACAAGTTGTCAGCCTCTCGTCCTCTCTCATCATCTCTTCCTGGATATCATGATTCTCCCCCTGGAGAGATGAAGAGGTAAGAGAGTAAAAGGGCTTGGTTTTCCAAAAAGTGACATCCATAGATACAAACATTTTGCGAGAATGGGGGTCATAGCATTTGTAACCTTTTTGGTTGGGAGAATAGCCAAGGAAAACACAATTACGGGCTTTGGGATCTAACTTGCCACCCGGATGTTTAGGGGCATGAACAAAATAGATGCAACCAAAAATCTTTGGTGGAAGAGAAGAGGCCCGAAAACCTACAGGGAGAACACTAAGAGGAGTCTGGAATTGAAGGACACTCGATGGCATGTGGTTGATGAGGTAAGCAGCAGTAAGAATTGCCTCTCCCCAAAAATGTTTGGGAACATGCAGGCTAAACAAAAGAGAGCGGGTTACCTTAACAAGATGATGATTTTTTGCATTCAGCAACTCCATTCTGTTGTAGAGTGCCAACACAAGTGGTCTGATAAAGAATGCCATTTTTTTCAAGATATGCTCGAAAAAGAACCATAAATCTACTTTGTCCCTTTATTACTACGAAGGACCATAAATTTTGCGTCAAATTGGGTATACACAATTCTATGAAAGGATTGGAAGTATGAAAAAACTTCATTTTTAGCTTTAAGCAAATACACCCAAGTGACACAAGAATAACAATCAATAAAAGTGACGAACCATCGATAACCTGAAAGAGAGGTGACAGGAGAAGGACCTTAAACATCAGAATGTATAACCATAAACGGGGAAACACTTCTTTGATTAACTGGAGCATAAAAGGAACATTGATGTTTTGCAAGTTTGCATGCTTCACAAAAAAGTCTCCTGGGACATTGTTTAGTTAAACAGGAAAGAGTCATTCTAAAATACCAAAAGAAGGGTGGCCCAATTTTTGGTGTCACTGATGTAATAAAGAAATAACAGAACCCACGTCAGTTTCAAGAGCTTGTCCAAATGACAAAGGTGGATCAACCAGACCAGGTGTCGATTCCAAAAAGTATAAGCCATTTTGTGCTTTACCACTGCCAATCACTCTTCCCATTGCCAGTTCCTGAAAGACACAATGTGTAGGAAAGAATGTCACTGAACAATTTAGAGAATGAGTCAGGCTACTAACGAAAAGCAGGTTAGAGGGAAAACACGGGACATGAAGAACTGAAGAAAGAGATATAGTAGGAGAGCAGTGGATGGAACCATGCCCAGAAATAGGGGATATGGACCCATCCGCTACTCGAACTTTGTTCATACCATAATATATTGAATATGAATCAAATAAGGATGAACAACCTGTCATGTGATGTGTAGCACCAGAATCAATGATCCATGGAAGAGAGGAGTTATTTACTTGAATTCCGGTGTGGGCAAAATGTGTAAGCCATGGTAGATAGAGTGTCAAGCCTGATTATTAAGCGCCTGAGAGTTTGTAACCCCCCTGAGAAAGAGGGACAATTGTAATAGGTTTGAAATTACTCGTCATAACAATACAATCACCAAAAACCAACAATCGGGACCCCCAAACTTCAACAATCCGCAAGTAATCAACCACCAATAACAAGCACTATATGCTCCGAATCAGATGAAAGAACCCCAAATCAAGAGCAAGTTGAGCAATCAGTTAACTTCGAGTATGAAACAGAGATAAACACAGCAAAAAAAACCTTGTCAGAGGTGTGATAACCTCGCCGGAGGACGATGCCCGTTGCTGGAGAAAAACTGGTTCTCAAAAAATGAGGAAAAAAAGATCTGGTAACAAAAAAATATCACCAGAGGTCGACGGAAGCTCACCGGAAGCTAGCGAGCAGTGGCTAGGGGTCGCCGGTGGTTGGCGACAACGGCAGGTGAACAGGCGGTCAATGACGAGGAGCTTGCGAACTCTGGCGATCACTGCCGGAGTAGATCTTCATATATAATCACTGTTCTAATGCTGCGACCGAGGTTTCCTAGCAGCCTTCACCATCACCTAACTGCACAGAAGCAAGACAGTTAATGCATCCGGCCAATCTAGCCGGAAAGGCACTCCAATGCCTAAGTATCTAGGGGATGAAATACCAAGATAAAGTGTATATGAATGAATCAAAATGTACCTTTGGTTTATCTCTGTCCCACCTTGGCCTTCAAGAACTCGTGAGATATAATAGCCCAGCACAGGCCGTATTGATGTCACCTTGGACGGGGACCCAGGGCCGTCCTTGAGATTCGGGAGGCTTAAAGCCAAAAAAAATTAGAGGCCCTAACAATAGATATTTGCCTCTCATTAAGAATACTGTAAGTGAAATTATGTGGAGAAAAATGAATGTCTTGGTTTCGAATACAAATAGCAAGTCAATTTTTTCCAAAAATAAGCACACAATAGATTCAATTTGATAAAAAGAGAAAAATACATGCCAAATCTAGTCGTTGCAGGTTCAGTACATTACAAAACATCATCTAAAAATCAGTATTCGTGCAGTTTTAGCAGCAAAAGTACTAATTAAGTTCGCATAATCAATTGTATCCACCATCTCGTGTTTGTTAAGTTTTATGTGGTGTAAATAGTTAGGGTCAAAAGGGTCATTGTGTATTTTTATTTTTCTTACTCTCTTTCCTGTATATGTAATACTCACTCATTAATGAGAAACAAAAAAAGCGGGAGTAATTTTACCCCTTCGAACATGGTATCAGATCAATAAGCTCCAAACCCTAGTCGTCCTTTTTTTTTCGGCCACCCTTGCCGCCAACTTCTTCCGGCGTTGTCGCCTGGTCGTCCTCCAGCCATCGACCTCCTCGCCTGAGTTCGCAAGCCACCAGTCGCTCGTCCTCGCCGTTTACCGCTGCAGCGCCTCTCTTCGCGACTCTCTCTCTCTCAGTCACGTTTTTCCTCTGCTGCCGTTTTTCAGTCGCCCTAGCCGCCGCATCAGCCTCGTCGTCGTCAACCGGCCTCCCGCCGACCTCGCCATCCTCCGCAGAGGCTTCATCTCTGCTCACCAGTCTCTGACTAGTCGCGATCGTCTTTCCGGCGACTCTATTGGCTGTTTTTTTTGGTTCTGGGGTATTGTAATGCTCCGGTTTGTTCTTGAGGATTGGATTCTTTGTGCTTGAGTTGGCTCGCACCTCCATCGCTACTGCGCCTGCTTCCGGTGAGCCCTCGTTGTGCTCCGACGGATTTATTTTGAAGGTTCCGATAATTTTTTGGACTGTCAAATCTGTTTCTAGCTTGCGTGGTTGGCTGTTTTGTGGAAGTTTTTGGTGATCCGTTTGCAGATTCTGGGTGCTCAATCCACCTTCGCGACTGTATTTGGTTTGTTGAATCTTGTTTGGGTTGTTTGCTGTATTGAAGTTTTTTTTTGCATTGCGCATGCATATTGAGTCATCCTAGTTCGTTGGTGTTAGCTGATATCCTCCACGGAACTCACAACCGTTGTATGGCTATGTCAGGGAAACCAACAAACCCACATATCCTTGCATTGCATTTGTGGTGTTTGTTGTGGTGTGACTGATTATTACCACTTGATTGAAGATTGCGGCTTGGTTTATTGGGTTCTTAGCTTCTGGTTTTTATCGTTCGGATTGTTCTGCTTTGGCCTTGTTATTGTCGATTGGGTGATCTATGGTTGATATGGACTCTTCAAGGACAGATACTTCTCTTACTGGTCCTCTTTTTCAGGGGGAGTTGCATACTCTCAGACGCCTCGTGGCCAAGCTTAGTATTTCCTCTACCATAGCTTCTGCTTCAGCTTCAGTTCCCTTCTCTAACCTTTTTGCCAACTCCGATATACAAGCTAATGTTTCTACAACTCCATCTCTTCCTTGGATAATCGATTCGGGTGCAACTGACCACATGACAGGTTGCTCCTCTTTTTTTGATTCCTATTCCACTTGCTCTGGTAAGGACAAAGTCAGAGTTGCTGATGGTTCTCTATCTTCTATTTCGGGAAAAGGTTCTATAAATTGTTCTCCAAAAATTTCACTTTCTTCAGTTCTTCATGTTCCCAATTTTTCTACTAACCTCTTATCTGTTAGTAGTCTTACTCAATCCCTAAATTGCTCTATAACATTTATTCCTACACATTGTGTCTTTCAAGATCTAGATACGGGAAGGATGATTGGCAATGGTAAAGTGTGCAAGGGGGACTTTAGTGTTTGGAATCGGCACCTAATCTAGTTTGTTCACCTGTGTCATCTGGTCAAGCCCTTGCTGCAGATACGAGTTCAGCTCTTCCTTTGTTACATCAATGGCATCGTAT
>NMUG010010597.1:0-10904 GCA_002855965.1 Monotropa hypopitys
AATTAAAACTAGGATTTATATAGAATTTTGGGCTTTTCAATAAACATGTTGGGACTAGAAATTGAAGGTAGAAATACTTCCAAATATCCAATGACAACACAAACCCATTTAATATTTCGGATTTGAATGAGAAACTCTAGATCTATTGACCACAAGACCCAAAAACTCTAGGTTCCAAAATTGGAGTTTTTATGAAACCCACAAAATTCATCATAACAATGGTGAATGCATCTCTGCTAGACTTGCAAATAACTCATCTACATCACTAATTTTGTGTTACCCCATGCTTAGATACGAAAATATGATTTTGGTCCGAATACAAAAATACTTCAAGAATACATGAAATCCAAATGAAATACAAGGGCATGCCACATCCATACATAGGAGGGATAGAGATTAACACACCTATAAGACGAATCTTGGAGATCCAAGGTAATGATTGTTCATACCAGCACTTGAAATGGTGATCCACGCATAGAGGATGTGTAATGGTTTGGATTTTATAAATTAATTTCCGGAATTGTAATTCCCTTTTTATAAATTATTGATTGATAGAAATATCCCAATTTTTGATATCGTTGTTGATTTGAGGTTTCGGGGAAGTTTGGGCACTTATTAGGAGGTTGTGATAGTGTTGGGTTGATTCAGGGATGTTTGGATGAGTATTGGGTGGGCTCAGTGGCCCCATATCCATTTCCCCCACTCCCTATCATATTTCGATACGAGTCAATCTCCATTCCCATAGCATATTTTGATATGATGCAACCCTTATCATTATCCTATATACTATTTTGATATACAATATGGCATATTTTCGATATACAGGACACTTTATATTTTGATACGCACGATTCTATATTTCGGTATGTGGTTTTCCCTCATATTTTGATACAGGGATGTGGCATATTTAGGAATGCATCGCCACTGTTCATCCACCTGGAGTTTTGCATTGCCCACATTTCGATATGTGGAGAATGCTTTTCAATATGTCAGATAGGTCCTCACCAATCGGTATGCAATTAGGAGGTGCACATTTCGATATGTATCCTCCCTTTTGTTCCTTTACATTTCGATATGTACCACCATTCGATATACCCCTCTCTGATCACATTTTGAAATAAGGCAAGGCCACATTTCAATATATGAGCACACTGTTCATCCACACAGGGTAAACAGTGATGTCACATATCAATATGTAACTGGTTTTGGTCAAATGGAAGATTAAGTTGGGGCATTTTTGTCATTTCACGAGAGATCTTTATATATATAAGTATGATTGAAAACCCTCATTTTTTCAGAGCACCAGCACCACTCTCTCTCTCTATCTTCCGTCTTCTCCTCCCTATCTCCATACAACTCTATATCTCTCTCCATTCTCTCAAGATTCAAGGCAAATCTACCAAGTTTTGGAGATTTTACTCTTCACAATGGGTGACGAGGGCATCAAGGTTTACACATCGGTGGGTTTGGTTCATGCCATTGTCAAGACACTCTCACCTAGATTTGTGAGTAAGTCACCTCTTGAGGTAGAGTAATCTATCCTTTGAATCTCTATTGTTGGACTTCTCTCTTCCCCCTCAAGCTTCTCCAAAAATATGAGGACATTTTCATGACTTATGTTTGCGGGTCAAGTAGGCCCTTCAATTTCTTGAAGGCTCATGCTCATATGTATCTCCTTGAACTTGTTATGACATAAATTTCATGATCCCCAAGTTTATTTGTAAGATCCCCAAATTTTGTAAACCATAGATTTGGGTCTCCATTATATGGATAAAGTGATTTGAGAACAATGGACAATGATTTTGAAAATATGGTTTTATGACCATTTTGGTACTTGAAAATCGATATTTGGATAATAATTTGGAAAAGCATGTTTTGGTCAAAATTGAAGGATTATGAGGATGGATGTCCTAATCTAAATAAATTGAATGGGAATTTCATTCCCTAGGTGGATTTGCACCTACGACATTGAACAATGGGGGCTTGACTGGACCCTCACCATGGGTCGGGAAACACGAAGAACCTTATAGGTAGTTAGTTAACGGACTTCTACCACAGAATTAGCCTAAACCTAATAATTCTTAAATTAAAGAAAATTCTGATACATGACTCCCTTAATTTTGTTAAGGTTGAGAAGATGCAGAATTTGATGTTGCCTCCCTTGAATTCGTCAAGGTTGAGATGATAAATGAAAATATTAATTTCCTTGATTTTGTTAAGTTGAACATTTTGGAAGAAATCCTAATGTGTTGGAACAAGTTGGATATTTTTGAAGGAAATGAATTGTTTTGAAATCAAATGGTTTCTGAAATGAAAATAGTCCTTATTGTATGCATACTTTTATTTCTCTCACACTCGCATCTATTTTCCCAATTTTAGAGATATTTGATTATAGATTATCTCTACTAGGCTTTTGCCTAACCCTCTATTTTTAGGTACGGATTCTCTAGCCTAAAGGAGGAGTTGGATGCTTCATCCTCGCTTGCATTGGAGTGTGACATGGATGCCTTTTATTGGTATCATTTGGTTTCCATCATATTTATAATTTTTAACTTCATGCACCCAGACTTTATTGCTTTGGACATGTAAAACTCTTAAACTCATTATGCTTGTATGATTGTGTTTCATACATCTTACTTCCGTACTTTGGCTTGATGGTTGGATAGATGTTTTTACACTAGTCCCATGTTTTCATATTTTTAGTCAAAAAAATAGTTTGAAAATCGAGGACGTGGTAACTCGGTATCAGAGCTTTCGGTTTCGAAAACTTAGGCCTTTGAGGAGGTATTTGGTCTTAATGGGTGAATTACTTGTATTGCATTTCATGTGATGTACTTGGAGTGCTTGTGTACATTGTATGAGGTACCAATATTTTTAATATAAACTAATCTATGGGATCATTCTTAGAAATCCTTGTTTGGTGTGTCCTAGAATGGTGTAAATCCTCTAGTAGACCCCTTGAATTGGTCTAGTTGTTCCTTGTCGAGTTTTGACTCCAATTGTGGATTTGGTTAGTCCTTGCCTCAACTCTGAGATGTGGGCATTCGCTTCTCGTGTCTTGAGTTAACTTTTGTCCATAATAAAATTATTTATCCCTTTCTGGTAGATTGATTAGTTAAGGACGTTTGATCCTTTGTTGAATCCTTTGGAATTTATTTTGTTACTTTTAATTGAGTTCCGATTCCAATTGTTGGTTTTGGTAGGTCTTTGCCTCGTATCCAAGATGTGGATCCTAGACTCAGAAAGTTAAAACTTTAAATGATTTTGTAAATGATTTTGTAAATGGTCTCTGGCCGTATCATGGTGATAGTTCCGAGGAAGAGGACGTGCCAGATTCGAGGTCGAATCCTTGCCTACCTAGGGAGGATGATGCAGACAGACTGGCTGAGGACTATATGAGGGGAGTGGCATCGCGGACGCGCAATGCCGCACTGAAGAACCGGGGCAGAAACATTTCCCGAGCTGCGTGACGACCTCCCGAGCTAAGTGGCCTTGACCGCGGCGTGCGTTCTTTCGACTTCGGGAGTTCGGCTATACATCCTTTCCGTAATCCGTCTACAGCGCGGCAACGCGTGATTTCTTATTTTTATTCAGTTATCTTTGTTCCTTTTGTGGGACCCCACGTGTTTAGGGTTCCTTTTGTTTTTGTTTCCTTTTTGGGCCTAATCTGTCAAAGGCCCAGTAATCATACTTAGGGTTTTTGCTACTTGTGGTTTCTTTCTGCCGCCCTATATATAGGGAACAATGTAACTGTTTGGGAACTTTTGATGAAATTAAATCCTGACAGCAGAATTTGCTTGTTCAACCCCCATTCCCTTTCGGTATTTGCATCAAGAATCAACGAGAGTGTTTGAAGCCGTTCCTCTGGGTATTTGTGCGCGAATCAACAAACCAATGAGCCTTGATCCGGTATTGGCTTGCCAATCAACAGATCGAGAATAGAATCAACATCAGCAATCTTCGGATTCAACGGTGGTATTCTGTCTATCCCCTTCCTTCTATCCGCTGCGTAGTTGTGAAAGCTGTGGGTGATTTGCTCCCCAAAATCACACTGCATCAGTATCATATCAGAGTATCCATATCGTATCGGCGTGTCCAGACCATATCAGAATGCATCCGTTTGATCTCCAGTTTTAATTATGAAGTTCCTGTGTATGATTGTTTGGGTTGGAAGAGTCCTTCGTAGTTCCCTCGCGGTGAGATGAACCTTTCCTTCTTGTTGAAATCATTCTTGGCATGGTTAGAAGGTAGAACTCTCATATCGGAGGTAAGTGACTATAGCAAAGTAGTGGAAGCACGATAATCCATCCCTTTGGCAAGTCTGTATGGCGCTCTATGTCGTTTTGTCATGTCCTTTCTCGTGGGTGTTTCCTTGTGACTGATCATGACTCGAGAGTTCATTTGAGGTGATCATCCTCTTCTTCCACATTTTTATTTAGGATCGAGAACCCCATAGTTGTTCAGGCATATTTGGATCTTGAAGGAGTTTGTGAAGTTGATTCTCGTCTTGGAATCAATGGATGTTAGAAAAATCATTGGGTTAATCCTTACTCTTGTGTTCTATCATCGTTCAACTTTGAGGACAAAATTTTTTTAAGTGGTATGAGATGTAATAGTTCGGATTTTATAAATCAATTTCCGGAATTTTAATTCCTCTTATTCACACTTCATATTTCGATACGCACGATTTTGTATTTCAGTATGTGTTTTCCCTCACATTTCGATATGGGGATGTGGCGTATTTCAGAATGCATTGCCACTATTCAACCTCTTAGAGTTTTGCATTGCCCACATTTTGATATGGGGAGAGTACATTTCAATATGTTAGATGGGTCATCACCAATCGGTATACAATCAAGAGGTGCACATTTCGATATGTGCCCTCCCTTTTGTTCCTTTATATTTTGATATGTACCACCATTCGATATACCCCCTCCTTGATCACATTTCGAGATAAGGCATGACCACATTTCGATATATGAGCACACTATTAATCCACACAAGGTAAATAGTGATGTCATATATCGATATGTGACCTGATCACATATCGATATGTGACTGGTTTTGGTCAAATGGAAGCATTTTTGTCATTTCGCAAGGGAGCTTTATATAGTCATTTTTCCTGAGCACCACTCTCTCTCTTCCGTCTTCTCCTCCCTCTCTCTATGCAACTCTATATCTCTCTCTATTCTCTCAAGATTCAAGGCAAATCTACCAAGTTTTGCAGATTTTGTTCTTCACAAAGGATGACGAGGGCATCAAGGTCTACACACCGGTGGGTTTGGTTCGTGCCATTGTCAAAACACCCTCACCTAGGGTTGTGAGTAAGTCACGTCTTGAGGTAGAGTATTCTATCCATTGTATCTCTATTATTGGACTTCTCTCTTTTCCCTCAAGCTTCTCCAAAAATATGAGGACGTTTTCATGACTTATGTTTGCGGGTCTAGTAGACCCTTCAATTTCTTGAGGGCTCGTGCTTATATGTGTCTCCTTGAATTTCTTATGACATCAATTTCATGATCCCCAAGTTAATTTGTAAGATCCCCAAATTTTTTATACCCTAGATTTGGGGCTCCATTATATAGATAAATTGATTTGAAAACAATGGACATTGATTTTGAAAATATGGTTTTATGACCATTTTGATACTTGAAAATCGATATTTGGATAATAATTTATAAAATCATGTTTTGGTCCAAATTGAAGGATTATGAGGATGGATG
Organism: Monotropa hypopitys; assembly: GCA_002855965.1. Classification (NCBI taxonomy): domain Eukaryota; kingdom Viridiplantae; phylum Streptophyta; class Magnoliopsida; order Ericales; family Ericaceae; genus Monotropa; species Monotropa hypopitys. The sequence goes on from NMUG010010597.1 coordinate 5,724, forward strand.
TCCTAATCTAAATAAATTGAATGAAAGCATGAAATGAATGATTTAATTGGCCTAAACATGAAAGATGAGTTGGGTTGGCTATTACATATATTCGGAAATTCCGTTCCCTGGGTGGATTTGCACCCACGATATTGTGCAATGGGGGCATGAATGGGCCCTCCCGACGGGTCGGGAAATATGAGGAACCTTACGAGTGGTTAGTTGATGGACTTCTACAGCGAAATTACCCTAAACCTAATAATTCTTGAAATAAAGAAAATTATGCTACATGACTCACTTAATTTCGTTAAGGTTGAGAAGATGCAGAATTTTATGTTGCCTCCCTTGAATTCGTCAAGGTATAAATAAAAAGATTAATTTCCTTGATTTTTTCAAGTTGAGCATTTTGGAATAAATCCAAATGTGTTGGAAGAACTTGGATATTTTTTAAGGAAAGGAATTGTTTTGAAGTCAAATGGTTTTTTGAAATGAAAATAGTCCTCATTGCATGCATACTTTTATTTCTCTCGCACTCGCATCTCTTGTCCCAATTTTAGAGATATTTGGTTATAGATTATCTCTACTAAGATTTTTCCTAACCCTCTATTTTTAGGTATGGATTCTCTAGCCTAAAGGAGGAGTTGGATGCTTCATCCTTGCTTGCATTGGAGTGTGGCATGGATGCCTTTTATTGGTATCATTTGGTTTCCATCATATTTGTAATTTTTAACTTCATACACCTGGGCTTTTATTGCGTTGGACTTGTAAAACTCTTAAACTCATTATGTTTGTATGATTGTGTTTCATACATCTTACTTCCGCACTTGGGTTTGATGGTTGGGTAGATGATTTTACACTAGTCCCATGTTGTCATATTTTTAGTAAAAATATTGGTTTGAAAATCTAGGGTGTGACAGGACATTCAGATCTACAATGTTTGTGAAGGATGGAAGCGTTAAATTGTAAGAGAGAGAGAGAGAGAGATCTTGAAGGGAGAAGGGGTTAGAGAGAGATATGGTATGTTAGAGAGGGAAGGGGGACTGGAACATATAGGGAAAATGAGTGGAATACATATAAAACAATATATATCACTTATGATTGACCTGTTACCGATAACTAGAGCACATGGTGGTTATTGGTATCCTGATGCACATGCCTAATAACCACTCTATTACCGAAGTAGGGACAAAACTCTGTTATCGATAATAGGCGCTTCAGGATCTCAGGCAAGCCCTAGTTATAGATATTCAGGCTAAACCCAGCCCCAGGTTACCGATAACTAGGGGTTCAGACCCTAATTTAACCTCGGGTCAACCCCAATACCACGGGCAATCTAAACTCAACCATGATACCCCCAAATCAACCCTGAACCTCACTATAACCCTCAAAACATCAATGTTAAGATACTTTAAATTGTGAAACCCTCTTAGCTCTAAGAATTCATTTATCACTACAAGAATTTTGCTAATTCCCGACTAGAATTTTGGTCGGGAAAAGCTATTGCCGACTAAATATTTTAGTCGGTGGGTTGGTCGACAAATGTATGTCGGCAATTGTATTGCATTGGTATTGCCGACAAAAATTTTTGTCTGGAATAGTACTACCATTTGCCGACCAAAAGTTTGGTCGGGAATAGTACTACCATTTACCGACTAATAGTCTTTTCCGACTAACGATTTGGTCGGGAATAATACTACCATTTGCTGACCAAAGGTTTGGTCGAGAATTGTATCTTTTAAAAAATAAATGATTCTTTATTGTTACTCCTGAAAATCAAACTTAGGCATTCTCTATCAACACCTATTATGTGCGTCTTCTTCCAACCACTCCACTACACACCCATTTTCTTGAAATATTTTCATTATCTAATATATAACTGTTGGGGGGTAAGCTTTTCTTGCGGTGGTCTCCGGATGCTAGCAGTGGAGATGAGGCTGAGCTTGGATGCAAAAGAAGGAAATGTTAGGCTACCGGCGAATGTCGCCGGTGGACCCTCCGATGGTAAAGTCAGCAAGGATTCTAGAGAGAGAAAGTAAAATGGCAGAGCTTGGGCTAGAGTGAGAAGGTGTACCTCTGCATTGAATGCTCATCTCTATTTATAAGACATCGGAGAGTGGGAGACACGCACTTCGGCGCGGGTGTGATGCTGTGCTGTGCAATGGGGCAGTGCTCTTGTCCCACCTGTGTGTCTGAGCATGTGGCCGGCCAATCGGCCCCGACAATGTAAGGTGGCGGTGCCTGACAGCATTGGGCGGCAAACAGCTGACGAAGCATGCCTGACATGCTGCGAGAATCACGGAAAAGCTAATTATATGTCAAGCGTGTGTCTGCCATGTGCGCGAAACCCGGAATGCTATCTCCGGGGGAATCTTTGCAGCAAACGATGATTTTGTCCTGTTTGGCCGAAACGGCATGCTTCGGTGCACCTGGCTACTGATAGGGGTCGTCCCCTAGAAATGAACCTTCTGCACAGAAGTGACTCGGAGGGAGCTCCTACTATCGGCCCTAGGCTTTGCTCGGTCGCATGACCTCGATTTGCTATAACTTCGGCTAGGCACCACCCCTGGACTTCGAGTCTTCTCGGCCAGAGAGAGCCCCAAGGAGGTCCTGACGCCGGCTCTTCCTTGCTCGGCCCCCTGATGGCTGGCCTGCCTTGTGGTACTCCTGTCGTGGCTCCGGCCTCCGCTCAGTTCGGTCCCCAACAATAGCCCCTCAACCCCTTTGGCCAGGCATTTTGGCCGAAGCGGGGTTGACTTGGTGCCGATGGGTTGTATAGGTGCCGAAGAGGGGGAGCGCCAGACCACTAGATTGTCTTGGAACGTGGAGCCCTGATAGCTTTATTGAACTGCCATTTTGAATTTGCTGATGTGTCGCTCCCTATGCTGCTGGCGTGTCTGTCACGACGTCATGTCGACAGTTGTCACCTCACTGGCTTGCATGTGCCAGAAGTGGCGGTTGGTCAGCCCACGTGTCGTGCTCCGGTTGGCTAGCCTCGCGGCAGATGGGACAACATGCACATGCATTTTCATGTTTGTTGTGCCGGCACAACTCTCGAGGCAGCGCAATGATTGCAGGCGCGTGGTGACCGACTAAGGCGGTTCGGCCTATCACCCGGTTTTGAACGTCAGGTTTCCGCCTATAAAAGGAACCCTTAGGGTTTTTCCATACTCCCCGTTTGCTCCAGCTTTCTCTCTCATCCCAAGCGATTTCTGGCAGCCGCGCAGATCACTTCCGGCCATCGTGATTCCTGCTTCCACCGTGCATTCCTTAACTTTCCTACCACCAGCTTCTTCCAAGGTGATGGTTTGATCCATTTTTCTTCGAGAATCCGTCTTTTTATGCTTTTTTGGTCGTTTTTGCGACCTTCCTTGGTGGTTGTTCATCTTTTCAGCCATTGTTGTGGCCTGGAAGCTTTCTGCAGGCTTCTGGCCTTCAAGGCTGAAGGTGGACACTCGACCTGCTCATGGCCGTGCCGAACTAGCGATGGTTGTGCCTGAACACGCTCACTTCTTTACCTGTTTTTTTGTCGTTTTTGCGACATTTTTTAGGTTGGGGCTCATTTTTCCACCATTTTGTGGCCTGGAAGCTTCCTGCAAGTTTCTGGGCTACAAGGTTGAAGATGAGCACTCATCCTGCTCTTGTCCGAGCTGAGCTAGACTTGATTGCTGGTTGAAGGCCAAGCCAGTGGTTTCCCCATGCTTAACCGCATTGGTTGATGTCTGACCAACTAATCGGTGCCCTATTGTTTGTGTTCTTTTCAGATCCATTCCATGGTGTCGAAGAGAAGGTCTGACAAATTTTGGCAGTATCTGAATTCCCCAGAGGAGCTCCGCAATTTTAGAGAGGAATATGAGATTCCGGTCGACGTGAATATAATGCTAGCCCCTGTCGGCTACAAGGACCAGGGACCGAACCACATTATCCTACTCATTATTGTCGTGGTTGAGGGGGGAGTCCAGTTCCCCTTTCACCCTATGCTCACTCGCTTCTTCGGCGAGCTTCGCCTCACACCGTTCCAAGTGATGGTGAATGTGTTCAGAATCTTGATGGGGGTGGCAAGGCTAAACGAGACTCTTCCGCGGTCGGACCGACTCACCTCTGGGGACATCTTCGGCTGCTATTATGTCGGTTTCAATAAGAAGTTCAGGAAATACTACCTGGGCAGGAGACCTTGCCAGTCTGGCCTGATTGCCGACTTGCCGGACTCTAACAAATATGCTGAGGATGTGATGATCGTCTCCGGCAATTTCTTCGTCCCTCTCCACTATAGTATAGACATGGTGTTTACCGTACTGTTCCGAGAGGGTGTCCCCGGTAAGCTTTGCCATGTTGATCGAAGTTGCTTCTTTTATTCTGATTTTCTGACTATCTTCTTCTATGCAGACCTTGGGATCCTCAGCGGTTTGAAAGTCGAGGCCGACGCCGACAGGGTTAAGAAATTCTCTGAGCTCGACGAGGCATGACGCTTGGCACTAACGCTGCTGGAGTATACGCCCACGTATACCCATACTCTCTGGCCCCGAGCAACCCCAGCCGAGGCATCTCCCAGGGAATCGATCGAGCCTTCCACCGCACAGCAGACCGAAGAGGATATGGGACCGAAACGGGTGATTGACCTCGATGTCGAATTCATGGCTGATGAACCTGAGGATGCTGAGCCCCTGGTTACCATTCTAAAGGAGGCGCCGACGGGCTGTCGAGTGGCCGAGGTCCTGGATGGGCTGGAGAAGACTCGGGGGCAGAAGAGGATGAGGACATTAGAGGATGCGCCTCCCACTGAGCACTCTGCAGCTGTCGCAGAGAGGGCGGCCGTACCCGATCCTGCAACCGTTGAGACGGCGGGGTCCTCCCAGGGGACGGTGCAGTTATGGGCACCGAAGCTCTCTTATGAGGGCGTCACTGCCGAAGAGGGTGACACGCTTGCGGACCGTCCCGGTGTGGCGATGGCGTTGCTTCAGGCCTTCACCCTACCGAAGGAGATGGAGCAGCTCCCAAAAGGCCCCCGGACCTTCTTCCGGAGGATGATGTACTACAGCGCCATGGTAACTACAATCAAGCTTTTTCATTTGGTCTTTCGCTTCAGCATAGTTTCAATAACTTGATTCTTTGCAAATGATGGTTGCCGGTGCCGGCGTGGACCGGTGCATTCTTGATGTCCAGATTGCTTACAAGGAGGTGGAGAATAAGGCTGAGGAGGGCCAG
>NMUG010010598.1:0-10904 GCA_002855965.1 Monotropa hypopitys
GAAATTTACAAAATTTCCAACATGGTACACATAATTTCAACATAAACTGTGCAGGAGTAAAAGTATATTTAATATCCAAAAGTGTTATTTGCACCAACGTGGTGCACCGAGATTTTTAGGCCTCGCATGCCCGGGGCTTGGGTGTAAGATTTGAGCCGTTCATACTTTCTTTCCTGAAATCTCAGATGCGGTGGCTTATTTTCCTGAAATCATTCTAAATCAATTACAAACAATAGTACTTCTTTAAAACTCCACATATTCCTGACTTTAAAATATTCTTAATAAAAGTAAGATTTTTTTAATATCTCCAAAACCCTTTTTCTATGATCTTATAATAATTATTAATTCCTTTAGGCACACTTAGGATTCACCTTTTAAGACTAGGTTTTCTTTCCTTCTGACCGGTAGGGGACTGGTATCGAACCGAGATACCGAACGGTATATTGGAAATATTACTCTCAGGAAAATTATCCCAACCAAAAAATTATAACTAAACGGTATGTAACTTGTATGTTAGAAGGTATATTGCTCAGTATGCCGGTCTGTTATTGATTCATAGTGTTCTTGGTGTTCTATGTGTTCTGCCCAAAACAACTACGAGAAAACTCTTGAAAAATGTAGCATCAACTTTTATTTAAAATAATCATGTTCTATTAATCCTTAACCTTATATCATCCATATAACCACCAAAACTCATTAAAACATGATTTAATACCTATCAAAGGTTATGAGCTTAACAAGTTCTTATACAATTCAATCCCCGACTATACTTCTTCAAAACCTATGATTTATATCATAACTTAAGGCATAAAAATCAAAGAAAACTTACCAATTTTACGAGAGGCAAGCCCTTAAGGATGATTTCCCAAGTCTTCTCCCAAGACCAACTTCTTCTCTCTCTCCCTATCTCTCACTCTCTCAAATTCTCTCCCCCATAAACTCTCACAAAAGATGACAAAGTTCACCTATAGGAATAGATTTAGGAAAATCATGTCATGTTAGGCTTCCACCTTTATAACACATTGATGAATCAGTTTCCGGCTCAGTCTGACTCTTCAAAGAATTGCCTAGAACTTGTGCTTGCCTCCTCGCCTTGAGCCACTACTTATAAGGGAACGATTCAGAAACACAAAGTAAAGGATTTTGTCCCTTAACTGCCTTCGACGATCAAGTAAGTCATTGTTCTGGAGAGGAATATCACGCACCGGATTTTAAAACCATATTTTTTTTGAAATGCAATTTAAATAATAAACAGGGGATATAACCACTTGTCATCCAGATACAATCAGTTGAATTTCTCATTACATTCACAGGGCAGTATAAAATAGAAATATAACAAAGTAAAGAACGGAAGAGAAGTATAAGTACTCTCCTACTACAACTGCTACAGTGAACAAGGAATTACAAGTACAAGTAAAGGAATTACAACTAAAAGTACTGAAACTGAAAAGCAAAGTACAAAGGAGACCACTGCAACTAAAGTGGCCGAGCTCAAGAAAATCCAACAGCTGACTCCAACTCCATGTCCGTCTAGTCCTGTAACACAGACTAGAAAAAGGAAAAGAAAGAGGGTCTGAGCAAACCACGGCTCAGTGAGAAAATCCCTAACTACTACCAAGCATGCACATGTGGTGCGTGCCTACGTGTCAACAGGTAAACGTACAGAAACAGTAAAGTAACTAAAGTGCACGTAGTGTAAACCTACTCAAGGCAACCATAAAATAGGCGTAACCCCAACAAAGTATATCTAATCAAAACTGCAATGTCGAGTGAGTACAATGGTACAACATCCCAGTCCAACCGAAATAACTTCTAATACTATTCGGATAATCTAACCACTAAGGTACAACAACTCTATTGTCACACTCCGTAAATTTTAAATTCAATTCAAATTTGTTTCGATAGATAATTCGTTGGAAATCCATCTCAAACTAAGTTCTTGAGTGCCCCCAATACTCATTTCATCGTATCTAATGCGAACGTATCGCTTGGAAGTCTCGTTGGAAACTTTTGGACTCCTTTGGATCGATTCCGGGCTTGTTGGGATGGTTGAAGACCTCCCAATAGCAGATTTTGAGCTCTGGTACATGCTGCATCGGTGCAGCCCTCAGGTGCATCGGTGTAGTAGTGTATTTTGGTCTTGCATCGGTGCAAGACCTCTACAAAGAAGTTCTGATGGATTTTCACTCCGGGTGCATCGATGTAGCTTTGGTCTGCATCGATGCAGGAAGAGGTTGCATCGATGCAAGATTTGGGTGCATCGATGCAACAAGCTTATTTCGGGAATCTGGAGAGGGGTTGCATCGATGCAAGATTTGGGTGCATCGATGCAACTATAGTCTGCAGAATATCATTAAGGGCAATTTGGGGATTTCACCTTGGGGTCCTATATATTGATGCCTTGAACGATTTTGGGCATTCTAGCCCTACATTTTCCAGACCTCTCTCTCTCTAACTGCCTCCTCTCTCCCTCTCCCTTCTCTCTTCTTTTGAGGGATCAATGGTGGTTTTCGAACAAAACGCGAAGGAGAAATGGCATCCTCCTCACTCTCCTCCCCGTGGTGGTACCCTTGGATCGTCCGATTTTGGAAAGTTCGTCTCCCTCTCTAAAACCCTAGATTTTGAATCTCTCTCTAGTGTATGTGTATTGTTGCTCATTGTGTGTATTTTTGCGAGGGCTTCGCGATGGCGGGTTTTGTTCACTCTGGCGGTCATGGAGGTTTTCCGGCGACTTTTCCGGCGAGTGTCACCAGAGCTCCGATGAGGTAGAGTTCTTCCATCTCTCTCGTTTCTATTGTTGGTATTCTTGCTTCTCCCTTACATGTTTTGCGAAAATCCATCGATTAGGTGATTTTGCGAAGTTAGGGAAATTCGTGTTGTCGATCGTTGTTCGCGTCAATTGGTATCGTACACGTACGGTCTAGGGTCTCTACGTATTCCCTAGGACGTTGGTTGGTCGATTGCAAGTTCGATTGTGAAAACCCCAATTCTTGTGAGAAATCTGTCATCGTCATTTTATAAAATCAAATTGGGGGATGATTTGTGGGTCAAACATTGTCTTGGCACATTTTTATTATAAATCGAACCAAATGATTATTTTGCGAATGAATGGAACATTTTTGAAATAAAGAAATGTTTTGAAAGAATGCGGGAAAATATTCACGTTGTTGGAAATTGGCCTTTGGCCCTCACTTAAATAATGTTTGAATTTGGGAACTTGAGTGGGCTAGACTATTCGGGTAGCCGGATTTGGTACCTTGGGTGTCTCATTTAGCACCCACGACATTGCGCAATAGGGGTTTGTAGGACCCTCCCAATGAGTTGGGAAAATGCTTGGACGTATCGGTTAGTTGGTTGATCCCCAACTATCTCGGAGATTAGCCGAAACTCAACACATTACTTGATATTGCCCTTATTGTATAAAAGGTGCGGAACAGTAATTGGAACACTTGGAGTACGTTTGGAATGACGAAAACGAGTCACTTTGATAGTTTAAGGAATTGGTATGTTATAAACCAATCTCCTTGGAAATTGTCGGAAATTGGTATACTAGAAACCAATGCTTTGAAAGTAACGAAATGAGTCGTTTATATTGTGTCGGACGTAGTACTTGGACACTTTCTCCTTTTGGCCTTGTCTAGACAAACGTTTGGAAAATGTTGGTTATACTCGCTCTCTTGTCTCGAGTCTTGGTTAAACGTAAGTGTCTTACTACTTTTCTTTACGATGAGTCGACAATAAAATATTTGAAAGAAAGTAATTGTTTTTATATAATGAGATCCATAGCATTGTATCATTTATATTCCTTGCACTGTCACTCACTTGCACCCCAATATTATAGACGTTAAGAGATAGATTATATCTATCAGGCGGTCGTGTCTGGCCCTCTACTTTTGTAGGACTTGTTCTCACTGATTGGGAGTGGCTGCGAGATCCATTGCAGGACTTGAGGCTGGACCTGGCTGTAGTGATAGGTTGCTTTCTTTTACTGTTCAACACTTTCTTTCTTTTCTGTTGGCTACCTTGTACATGATTAATTTATAAAATTCTATTTTGGCCTTTTCTTTTAGTTGGGGCATTGTTGTACAGGGTTATGTTATAAAATCCTATTTGCCTCTTTTATTTGTATCAGAGTAGCGCAGACATTTGTTGCAATAATTATTGTGGTGGGTTGTGTAGCATAGTTGAATAGTACTTACCCTTTTTATTTGGATACTCTTACCTATTTAACACTTCTCACAAAAAATATATCTCAAAATTTGGGAGTGTTACAGTTGGTATCAGAGCGCTCGTTCCGACTTACCTAGGTCTTTGGGTGAGACTTTTAGTCTCAATGAGCGCACCGTTTCTTTTGTGTAGCTCTGAGGGATTGCATTTAGGGTGCATGACATGTGTATCTAGGCATTGAATGTGTGTGCATTGCATGGATCTCATTAAACAACAAGTTTTTATAACTCGAAATTAATAAAATGGTTTGAAAATTTGTGGTGTCTACTCCTTCGAGTTGGTCTTGTTGTTGTTCTTTTAGAATTTTGAGCAATTCCTGTCTATCTTGTGGTGACTTTCGGGCATGTCTTGGCACTTGTTATAGGATCTTGTTGATATTGGACTCGTTTGTTTCGGTTGTATCCTCTTGTTAGTAGTGGTGACTCCTACTCTAGCTTGGTGAATTGTTTCTAGTTCCTTGTTCTTAGGGCGTAAATGAGTTTCTTCGTTGACTCTTGGGGTGATTTGGCACTTTATTCATCGGTTTCAATCGTTGGTGGTTGCAATTATGGCTTGTTGATCCTTTCCCTTCGTAGGAAGCGAATCTTCGTTGTTGTCATCGTGACTTTTGAACCTATCCCTTGCAACAAATGATGGATTTTGTGATGGTTTGTCGATGGATTCTCGTTTGCTCTCCTAGTGAGAATAAGGATTCCGCGTGCAATTGGTTAACCGTCTCTTCAGTTCTCTCTCTCGTGATCCTAGATGAACTCCTCGTGCGATATTCTTTGTAGAAGAATAATGTTCTTCTTGACGTTAGTGATTGGATAATCGTTCTTTGCGGCTGAAAAATGGTAGTGCTCTTGTGAATGAGTCTTGAATTCTATTTTCCTTCTGGACGTTGATCTTTGGAGTTCATCGTTTGCCCTGTTGGCTCCGACTATTTCCTGGTGGTCGAGTTTTGACTCCCATCTCAGTTGCGTGGTTGGCTTCTTGTTCGATAGCTTAGTTGTTGTTAGTTGTTTGCTCATGGGTTTAATTTGATTTCCCTATCTAGTTTCGTTCCTTGTGTGAGTTTTGAAATCTCGGAATGACCGTGTTTGTGAGATTGAAAATTGTGGTTGTTTTATGATGCGTTAGTACTTGGTGATCTAGTGGTTGTGACCTCCTTGGGAAGCGAGAATATTTCGATGAGGTAGGGCCTTGTTGTGGTAGAAATGGTGTGTGATTCACTTCCAGTGTGAAGTATCCTTGGGTTAATATGTTCCCCTTGCGGACTAGTGTTTTGTGGGTAGTGATGATAGTACTTTGCGCTTGCTTACGGTGAGAGTTGGTTTTGATTCGTGGTTTGGGATACTTGGAGGAGTTGTGTTGTACTTAGTGACTTGTAGTTGTAGTTGCTTCTTGGTTGATAGAGAAGGATGAAGAAATTTGAGTATGATATTTTGTTTGCGTGGGATAGCTTTGGGTTATTATTTGAAGTCCTTCCGAAAGAACTAAGTTGTATTGATCCACAGTGGTTGGTGGTTCCTTGGTTATTTGACTATTCAAGCATTCGGTTATGTGGTCTTTGGACTTGTTGAACGACCTGGAATGTAGACTTGTGTTAGATTCGTCTTAATTGGTTGGTTGGACTCGTTGAGTGATTTGGGTGTTAGACTTGTCTCGGGGTACTTTGGTGTTGCCCGGCATAGCATTGCGTAGTGTGGCAAGTTGGGAAATTGGGTTAAGGATGTTGGTTCTCTCTTGGGATTCCTGAGTGTTAGTGCGTGTGGGGATATCTTATGGTTTTTTCTGGAAGTGGTTTTGGGTGAGAAATGGAAATGTGGTGATACTACTTGGGAAATTGGAATTTAGAATGCAGACTTGACTTGAAGTCATTGTTGAGGGAGGAAGGAACGATTTGGGTTGAATGGATGAGGTGTTGTGGCAACATTGGCATATTCGCTTGAGTTGTTGGGATTAAAAGGTAAGTGTTTGGATTTTGGGAATTGGAGAGTTAGTGTTTGATGCACTTGGGACTTTCCTAATGGATAGTTCGAATGACTGTGTGTTTGGCCTAGGACTTGGAGACAAGAGTTAGAATTTGCTTTCTCATTTGAGTATGAGGCTATAGGAGGTAAAGTGTGGTTTAAGAAATTCTTATGTCTCGTCTTGGTTGTAGAATGTGGTTGGTCATGTATCTCTTCCGGTATGTTAAAGTCCTCCTTGTTTAACCTTTGCGGGATCGGTGAGTGGATGTTGCTCCCTAATTGTTCTTGGTCTCGTCGACTCTTTTGGATCAATGTGCTTAATCGATGGTCTCCACCATCATTGTTGGAAATGTTGTTGCGTACACTCGTGCCTTATCCATGTCGTTACTAGGATTCCTTGTTCTTCGGTGGTATGCGACTTGACTTCTCGCGTTTCTTGTTGGCACTTGGTGGCCATTGCAGAAGCTGTGCGTTGTTCGGAAAATCTTTTGGCTCCTTGTTTTCCAACTTTTGATGTTGCGACTGGTTGTTGCCATTATCATGTCGACTGTTTGTGGTACGTCTGCTATTGTGGCGCATTCTACTTCGTAGTGCTTATTTTCGGAAATCGCATCCTCGTTTGGCGCACTCTTGTCTTGCGGGTTGTCTTCTCGCATTCGTTCCTGTTCGCCATGTTTTTGTGCGACTCCAGATTGTTGTCGTGTCTATTAACGCCATGTCCATTTGTGCTTGGACACTTCTGTTCTGTGATGTTGTCTCCCTTTGAGCTTGTTTGAGAGTGTGTTGTGGGATTGACTTGTGATTGGTGTGATCAGTGAGATAAAGTTACTTTGTGTTGTGCAGCTGTGTTGTGAGTGTTGGGTAGAATATATATGTCTCTTTGAAGTCGACTGCACCGACTTGGATTGTGGTGGTGTTTGTCATGACCATTGTGCGTAATCCGTGTCATGTGGTGTAGGAATGACCATGAAGGATTGTGTTGAGAATGTGACTGGCCATCACACCTCAAATCGAACTTCTTAGTCATTCCGGTACCGTACTAGGTATGTGCGGGTTAGTTTGTGAGATTTGGATTGTTCGGTTCTTCTTTTGGTGGCGTTGTGGTGGTTTGGTATAGTTTGGGTGGCACAGTTGTTGTGTGAGCATCCCTTGGGGCTTGTGTTGCTTTCAAATCCTCGCTCGTGTCGGTTGGATTGTTGTAATCTTGTTCGGAAATCAATCCCGATATGTTTCGTGTGTTTGTGGATGTTGTGGATATCCATGCGGTAGTTAAAAATTGCTTCCTTGCTTTTCATAAAGTTCCGAAAGATATTTGGGAAAACTCGAAGTACCCGTATCGTGTCCGCGTGTCGGCATTGTATCCGTACTGTACCCGCATGTTGGTACCTTATCCTTGTATCCCAATCATGTCTGAGGTGTATCCTTGGCATGTCCGCGTGTCCTAACCGTATCCTCGTGTGTCGGTGTATCCGTGTCGTGTCCCCTTGTATCCTTGGCGTTTCGGCCCTTGGAAATTTTCTCGGCATATCCACATGGTGTCATGGCATGTTCTAAAACTATGTGGAATTTTCCGGGGCGACATTCTTGCGATTTGACCTTCTTATCGTGCTTCTTGTTGGAAAACTCATGTTTCTTGCCTGATTGAGCGGTTTACCCACTGGAGCATCGCCGGAAAAGTCACCAGAAAATATCCTCCGTACTGCCGTGATCCAAACCCATTACCGCGAAGCCCTCGCCGTGCTATTCAACATTGATGAAGACCAAAACTCCATTGCTTGAAGTTGGAGGAGACCACAAAACCCGGAACTTGGTGGATGGCTTCGATCCATGGCTTGCCGGAAAGCCCTTGGTGGGGAGAACAAGCTTTCTCCTTGGTGGATCTTGAGTTGGTGCTTGGAGGGCCCTTGTTTTGAAGAGAGAAGTGAGAGATCTAAAATAGAGAAAGAGATAGAGAGAGAGGATCAAGGGCTGAAATTCGGGCTCCCAAAATGCTTCCAACACGTACCAAAAACATATATATACCCTCCTAAGAAATGACAACAATGCCCTCCATTTAACTCAAAAAATTCGAAATAACAGGAGGGGACCGGTCTACAACGGCTCGGGGGACCGGTCTCCTCAACATTGTTGAGCCTACTGACCAATCCCGACCGGTCTGCAGCGGTACGGGGGACCGGTCTCCTTGAGGAAACTTTAAAAGTTTGAAAATGTGACTTCTAAGAGTATTTCGGTCATAACTTCTTTATCCAAATTCCGATTAAGACGATTCAAATTGCGATGGATTCATAATGAAATTTTATACAACTTTAATGAATAAAATATTTAAATTTTCAGAATGTATCGAAGTCGTAATGGGCCTCGAAGACCCTCAGCACATTGCCGGGATAACCCAAAATCACACCAACATAAAACCGGGGATCCTCACCACTCCAAACCTCTAGATTATCATCTATCGAACCCCGACCTTTATATATATATATATAAATACGTTTTCATTTAAAAATTACATTTGAAATTCTAGGTCGTTACAAGGAAAGCTATTTAATAAATCATTTGAATTTCTAACAGAAATTTAAAAAATTCATTCAATAACGGCAAGATCATACCTCAATGATTCTAAAATCCTTAGCTTGTATTCTCATCTTTCTTGCGTGCTTTTATTTTAATCTTTTTTGTAACTTTGCAACTCTATTGCAATCTTTCTTTCTGTTGAATATTTGCTTTTCTTCTTTACAATTTTCTTTCTTGCAATCTTTTTTCTATTTTGAGTAAATGTTGGGCTTTTCACTCTTTACAAATACTCGGGAAGATAATACTGTCATTTATCCTAGGCTTGCACTCGCCTTAAGATATTTGATCAGAAAAATAATCCCTTAATTTTTCTATTTGGAATACTTGTTGGATTTCTTCTTTGCAAGTTTCAGGAAGAAAATTTTATTCTAACTTAGGTTTGTTCTCACCTTAGTTATAGAATAGTGAAGTAACCCATTTCTTTCTATTTTTAGCAAAAACTGTTAGACTTCTCATCCTTATGCATTCTGCTCGGCAAGATAATTTTGTCACAAGCCCTAAGGCATGTGTCACAAAAAAGTAGCGCAAAAACTTTCTGTTTTGAGCAAAAATAATGGACTTCTCATCCTTTGCATTTTGCTCGGGAAGACGATTTTGTCACAGGTCCTAAGGCATGCGTCACAAAACAAAGTAGCCCCAAGTCTTCCATCTTCTTTCTGGTATGTCTTGTTTATCATTCTGACTTCTCTCTAATCATATCTCTTTTGCCCCCTTCTTGGCTCATTTTCTCGTCTTTGTATGTGAACAGGGGCTCTTTCTCTTCATAATTCTTGGATTTCTCTCTCTAGCCTTTCGATTATCTGGTCTCATTAATCAATTAATCTCTCCAAATTTGGCTCATCACGAGAATGAGATATAGTATGATGATTTCTGTCTTCTGAGAACTCCTCGTGTTCTGATTCCAATAATTCTGGTTTCATAGAATTTTCTCTATGGCTCTGGCTTCTTGAATGAAACCGATTGTTTGAAGAATCGTCCTCCTTTTTGTTTCACTCGGAGTAGCAACTACTATTCCATTCCCATTTTCTGTCTTTAATTCTTTTTTTATCACAAATTATAATGGCTGGTGTGTCTTTATTGCTTCTACTAACACAATCATTTGTCTTTACTCTATCTTTATTGTCTCCATTAACTTTATCCTTTGTCATTTTCTTCATTATTTATCTTATTTTTTCATGTGTAATATTCTTTCTGGAGACTATTTAATGAATAAAATTTCTCATTCCAGTCATTAAATAAGATCTGAACTTCTTGTCATGGTCAAATCTTTCATATTTTTTCTTAATTTTAGTATTATATTCACATACAAATCATAATAATAACCATCTTCGATCAATTTTCTGCGATCAACATATCATTTCCGAGCTCAAATTCAGCCCGGAGGATATATCGTAGCAGTACTGTTGTCGAAAAACGCTGTTCATCCCATTTTTTTTTGCTCGGAAATATTTTCAGCTTGGAAAGTCAATTTTGTACGGCAAATATTAATTTAGTGCGAGAATTAATATTTCTTGTATGGAAAATTACTTCTTAGAATTTCAAAGAACTTCAAATTTACTTTATTGTCCTTGTAATTATTTTTACTCGCCACAGTTATATAACAGTTTGATTTGAATTCGGTTTGAGTTCTATTCAAGTGTCCATCCATGTAATTGGTTAAATCCTACACAACCCGAATCCGAACCAATATTGGGTGGCTATTGTGATATCCAACTTCCAAGCTTAAAATCAGTTACTCAATTTAGGGCAAATTGTCCTTCATATTTGCGAGTATTGTTTTTGCGTTTGGGGAAGTACAGTACCTAGAGGCGCCTGGTGTTTGGCTGTTTGCTGCAAATAATGAATGTTTGTCTGTATCTGTCGCGACGCGTGGGTTGAGAACTGGCGTACGCAGTTTTTGCATTAAAAGGGATTAAAAACACAACGCACTTGTAGTAGTAGACAACAAAGTAAATTTTTACTTGGAGGCAGAAGTGTCAGCTGTGCGTTCAAGGCTCGGCTATAGGGTGAGATTTTGTTTTAAGTACGTCAAATTAAAAGCAGAATTAAAAGGAAAGAAGACTGAGATGTGTGAAAACTGTTGGATTCTTTATCTTGTTACTAAGGAGATCGATGAGGGGGATTTCAGAGACATGAGAACAGGCTTTTTTAAAA
>NMUG010010599.1:0-10903 GCA_002855965.1 Monotropa hypopitys
ACCCGGTCCACCAACCGTCCAGGCCCATCTTTAGGCCCGTGACGTGCGGCCCACTCACCATTCGTGAGCCCCAAGCCAACATTTCCCTATAAATACCCCCTGTGGGTACTGTTCACGCCCCCCCCTGATTGACTTCTGGATCTACGACCGCTGACCGTCCGGCCTCCTACGTTTTGTGCTTTAAACATCTCCTACCAGTTCTAACTTAAGCATCGGAGGCCCCGTTGGTTAACCCCCACCGGCGGGCTCTAACCCTTGTGTTGCAGGAGCCAAGCAGGAATACCCCATTATCTGTTTGCAGGGACCTCCGGTATCCGACCCCCAGCGTCCGAAGGTCAAACAGACAAAGAGAAGCTATCGACAGAATCAGGCTACCACAGTTGGCAAAATGCTGAAAGGAATGTTCAAATACCGAAAACACGGATCGAGTGTCGTCACTAGTCAGTGCTGAAGGCACTACTAACACTCAAATTACATTTGCTTTCTGTTTGTCTCGGGAATAATTTGAGTAAAGATTTATCGAAGAAGCTTTATTTGGTATGTATGCACTAAAATGTACACCTGATTTGGTGTTTGATATGGTTGTTGTTATTCCTTCTCCCTATTTTTGTTAAGTCAACCAAAATGTACACCTGATTATGTTTTAAACTCCTGTTATTATGGCTATCATTGTTAAGTGTAAAGCTTTTGATGCTAATTGGTTGCTACAACACCTTTGAATTGATTGATTTTCTTATACTTAAAAAGATTGAAATTTGTGAAGCTGGGATTTTGCTAACAAACCAATCTATTTGTGTGTATTCTGGAGACACGGTTCATACAGTTGTACATCGCTTTATTTTTTTGTAAATAGACAAGTTGTTATGGAATCTATTTTGTTGCGCTTTCTATTTTGTCGCCCCGTGTCATCAGCACGGGCTATACCGAAAACACGGATCGAGTGTCTCACTCATTAGTGTCGACGACACTCTAAAGTACCAAAGACACGAATCAGTGTCGAAGACACTACTAACACCCGAAGTTTCATCGTACCTTTAGGTATTGTGTTGCGTTTTTTATTCTGTCGCCATGTGCCATCGCCACGGGCTATATCGAAAACAGAGATCGAGTGCCGACACTCATCATTGCTGAAGGCACTCTAAAGTGCCGAAAGCACGAATCAGTGTCGAAGACACTACTAACACCTGAAGTTTCGTCGTATCTTTAGGTATTGTATTGTACTTTCTATTCTATCTCCATGTGCCTTCAGGCACGGGCTATACAAAAAACACTCATTAGTGTCAACGCTCATTAGTGTCGAATGTACGAATCATTGTCGAAGGCACTACTAACACCCGAAGATTCGTCGTACCTTTAGGTATGCCTTCAGGCACGGGCAATCACTAGTTAGACTCAAACAATGCCTCAAATTTCATATCGTACACAACTCCCCCACTGATACATTGACTACTATATCTAGCACCACACATAAAATGAACCTCGTACACACACCTAGTGCGGTAACAAAATGACTTTTTGAAGTTTATTTTGAGATGCGCTGGCCAGTCACTTTGTCAAATGAACCCTTCCAAGTCATTCTTACACCACATGGCACACACCTGGACAAGTCAAAAAACATATGCCAATGTAGTCGATAAGAGGGGGGTATACACTCTCTAATCGAAACTCTAGATGAACATGCACATTATCCGCAATCATACCTCACTGAACGCACCAACAAATCATCATCACAAACCCTGCAAAAAACACTACCATGACTATACACTCCCATAACATAGATATAACTGAAGGTGATATACACCCAAGTCACATCCACTTCCTTGAGCACATTGAACGCTAGATGACCTCTCACGATCAATTGGTAACTACACAGTCAAGAGATGGAGGTGATCATACTGTATTTAACCCGAGCCATACTCCCAGACAAAGATGTTAATGATAATTCAAAAGCACAAAAGCGACAATGTGATAGACGAACGCATCACATTCAGGCAAGAGGAACATTAATTTAGCTGACAAGTTGCACTCATGATAATAGAAGACAGCAAGGGAAAACAATTCACTCTCAATGTAGATCGCTAGAAATGGAATACAAATTTCAATCTCCAAATCCAAGATTTCGATAAAGGATAATGCAAAAAGGATTGGATATTTCACACGTCGAACAAAACGAACAACTTTCCACGATCAAACCGAATACTACGAGCTCCTCTATCGCTCGCGGACCAACAATGAAAAACATAACATCAAACATAAGTGACACCGAGGTACTCCCAATCGGTAGGACTTATGAATTTCCACAATGCAACAAACGTCTCCTAACGATAGCGGATATACCCTCCATGACATACACTAGTTCGTGAATAAAGAGAACAATGACAAAGAATGGTCAAATCTTGAATTATAGATAACTCGTTCTCTCATGCAAAGGTCTACTTGGAATCGATCCCCTCCAATGGTCGATCAACAGGAACAAGAGAGCAATAGATGATAGGAATGTGAATGTCGGTCTTCAACCCCAAGCTCTAACAATGGGTAATACATGGGGTAGACACATCATGTGTCGAATGTGATAAACAGCTTCTCACGACCAAATTTCCCAAGGATAGACAAGAGATAGAACAATTTCAGACCACAATATATGGTTTAGAAGACACATGGTGAGCTGGATAGACGACCACGATCTTCCAAGAATTTAACCACCATTTCCACCTTCCAATCTCGAACGACACATCTACTGCTTCTAGGTAAATCCTTCAACAACTCTTGC
Organism: Monotropa hypopitys; assembly: GCA_002855965.1. NCBI lineage: Eukaryota > Viridiplantae > Streptophyta > Magnoliopsida > Ericales > Ericaceae > Monotropa > Monotropa hypopitys. Next base: position 2,771 of record NMUG010010599.1, read on the forward strand.
TCGTATCCACATGCATAATTTCCAACACAATCAAATTATAAGACACATTCTCGAAGGCTGACATGGCCTTACATCCACGATCATAGCCAAAATAAAACATATAAGCATGTACCAATAGGACCACTCAATTCAATCATCACACAAACCTATACCTCAAACTTGCCAAGATCAACAAATTATGATTAATCTCTCACCATTCCCACAATTTCTAGATTGAGACACAATCTCAAAGCCAACCAACACGGTCCCATTTCTTACTCTAATCCACCATCCTCAAATGACCCCAACCTTGTCTTTTTCCAAGACCTGAGACTACCATCTCATTCTTATGACAGCCTATTCAACACAACTCGTAAACCTATATGACTTCTTAAGTTACCTTCATCAATATCGATACACCAAGCACTAACACAATTTAGTTACAACACCTCATCAAAACTTCACACATTATCTCATCAACAGTCTTTCTTCATCTCACCAATATCTTCAACCTTTCATACATCTCTATCATCACCAATTATTTCATACATGAGAATACTACCAACAGCCACAAATTCACATCTAACTCTATCCCACTCAAGCAATAGATGCCAAGAAACTTCCACGATGACCAAGAACATGGGCCTCCAATTCTCGCATCAAGGTACAATCATTTGATACAATGAAAGGAGTATGGTACTGCAAACAACAAGGTTACGCCCAAAAGTAAGAGGCAAGATCCAAGCCACAAATAAATATGAAATACAATCCAGTGAAATAACGAGGCATAGCTCAGAAGCATCAAAGTAGGATAACCAAATGATCGCAACTATTCAAATCTAATCAATGACTGTGGTAGCCGGTTTCTGCCGAGCGAGCTCTTCGGCGACTGGTCCTTCGGATGTGAGGTGTCGGTTATGGCCGACGGTCTTGTGTGGTCCCTGCAGGAAAATAAGGAGGGTCCCCTGCTTGGCTTCTGCAAAATAGAGGTTAGTGCCCGCCGGTCGGTTTTGACCAACTGGGCCTCCGATGCTTAAGTTAGTAACTGTTTGAGGAGAGGTTAAAGCAAACGAGAGGAGGCCGAACGGTAGCGGTCGGAGATCAAAAGTATGGATTAATCAATCGATCCCGTGAACAGTACCCATGGGTGGTATTTATAGATAACTATTGACTTGGAGCTCAAGAATATTGAGTGGGCCGTACGTCAAGGGCCCTCCAGTGGGCCTGGACGGTTGATGGATCGGGTTAGGCTATACGGACGGGGTACCAGAACGGGTACCCCACGATAGGGACAGGTTGGTGGCCCTCTGGAATAATCCGGTCCGTTCGGAAGAAGGTCCCAAGCAGCGAAGGGAGTTGCCGAAGGTCGCTGTCCGGGCAGAGACGGTCGGTCTTGGCGTAGACCCTCCGGCTCAGACAGTCTTTGTTGGCCGAAGCCTTAGTGTTGGTTTTTTATAGCAGGTTCTGCCTAGAGCGTGGGTCCGGTCACCACAATAGCCCCTCAAATTTTTCTAAAGTTTTGGGAAAGATTGAAATTGGTCTACCGGACACCATGCTCCGGGAGGCAGGCCATGTTAATTTCTTTGGCGTCATCTATGACGTCACCTGACAGCCGTCTATAGTATGAGGTGATGTACAGTATGTACAGTATGCAGTTACAGTAACTGCGTACTGTACAATATGAACACAGTTAAACTTATCCGAACGACCTGATTTTTTACAGCATAACATAAAATATATTTTTACATTTTATGGTTGGATCAGATTTTTTATCCGAGTCCCGAAAACACGAGACCCGCATACATGTGTGGTTGGGTGTGTGGCAGGCTATGTGCCTCTATCATTTCTCATATTTGATTGGGGGAAGTTGGGTAGGGAAGATACCATGCGTGTATGGGAGAGCAAACCAAGGTAATAGGGAATTGGGTTTGATAAGTGTTTGTGCTTGGATTATTATGTTTCGATTATTATGTTTTCAAAAAAACTGAGACAGATGTGTATTGGAGACTGAGCTCTCTTGAATTGAAAAGTAGTGCTCTTAAATTTGAACTAAGTCTCTTATACCTAAAAACACACAAATAAATCGGACGGTAAAAAATGAGGTGATTTATAATTTTGTAATATAAATTGTGATGACTTGGACAAAAATTAATGACTTGGATAAAGGGAGAATATGACTGGGACAAAGAGCTAAAATGTATAATAGATATGAGGGTCTTCAAAATGAAAAGGGATGGTGGGAATAATCTAAATGCAAGCCAACCTCAAAATGTAAGAGAGATACCTAAAAATAAAGAGCATTACGCGTAGTAGGAGAATCTATATTCTATAATGAATATGATTCTCATGGACTCGTGTATGAATGTCCAGCATGCAATGAATGATACAACTAAACGCCAACATGCATGACCATGATCCTTGTTCCATATCCATGTTCCACTTTTAAACCTCACCATGTACTACATTTCCAAAATTTATTTCATCTTATTTTTCTAAAAACATGTCATGCACGTGACTTACCAACATATTACCTTCCAATGATTCCATGTTTTTTCCATTCCATTTCATCACCTCATACTATAGACAAATCCAGAAATCTCATCATAAGTCCATTCCTGAAGACATCCTAAATATCTCCCACATTATCCTTTTTGTGGAGTAAGAGAATATCAAGTGGGCATGTTCCAATCTAGTGGCCTGTCAACACACTAAATGTCTATTTTGTAATTCCCCAACTAGTTGGGAAGCCCAAGTTACCCTCATTATGCACAATGTCGTGGATGGTAGAACTACCCAGGAAATTCCATCATAAGTCCATTCCCGAAAAGAACACATGATCGTTCTTATATGATAATAATCATCATATTTCTTCTTAGCCGATGCTAGTCCAATTCATTAGATTTCCTAGCCATCATTGTAGTTCCTAGCCAATGCTAGTCCATCATCAATTACTTTCTAGCTAATGCTAGTCCATTATCAATTATTTCCTAGCCAGTGCTAGTGCTATTTCATTAAATTTTCCTAGCCAATGTTAGTCGAATGTGAATGCATTTTCTAGCCAATGGTACTGTCAATGCCAATGTGTTTCTAGCCAAAGCTAGTGTCAATGCCAATATGTTCCTAGCCAAAGTTAGTGATGGGAATCATGCATTCAAAGCTTGAACTTGTATTATTTTCCAAATATCAAAATCATGCAAGACTCCATATGTTTCACGGTTCAAAACATTTGAAGTACATTCCCAAGGTAGGACAAGCCTCTTCTTCAAAACGACTCATATGATGTCAATGCATTTCAGGGGCGCTTAAATACCCAATTTTACCATATGACTTCTAATTGACCAAAATTCTCAAATGTGACCATCAATTCCAAAATTATGGTTCAAATGAAAAGAGGGCTTTTTAAAGGACAACACATGCAAGAAATTGAAGTTGGAAATACCTCTAGACATCCTTCAGCAATGTAAACCCATCAACAATTTCATACTTTCATGACAAACTCTAGGTCAATTTCTGAAAATCTCCATAACGAACTTTTAAGATGAAATGAAGGCAAACAAGAGAGAGAAAGAGAGAAATACAACCAAACTCATTGTAGATATAAAAAATCCTACATCAAAGATGAAGTTCTTGAATGAGGGTTCTTCTCCAATGCCTGCAATGTGTGGCTATATAGAAAGCCCGTCTCGCGATCTACAATGTTCCTCTTCGGATTTAGGCTTGAATCCTCTTGGATTTGCTTGAAAATTAAAGAGAAGGGACAGAGAGAAGTAGAACACGTTTGGGACTGCTCGAGCTCTCAAAGGATAGGATTTTCTGAGAAAAGTGAGTGCAAAATCGATCTATAGATGAGTTATATACCCAAAGACTTGAAAAGACCCAATTACTCATAAAATTTTCTACTGAACAATCATTTCCGGAAATAACATCAGTTATTTCATTAAATCTGGGTCTCTGGACCTCCTCTGCCATCACAGTGTCCCCTCTCAGGCCTCCATTTCTGGAAGGCCATTTTCCCAATTCTGGTAAAGCCAGTCTTTGTTCCTCTTCCACAACATCAGCCTCTCCCTCACACACTGTCATTTTTGGAAATGCCTTACTCCACTTTTGGAAATCCCAACTGTTGATTTCCTCCATTCCTTCCTTTTCTTTCTTCCGAAAGAATCATTCCTCTTCTTAAATTCTCCCTGTCAGACGATCATTTTCGAAAATGAATTTTTTATTTTCCGGAAGTCCCAAACATTGGTTCTTCCCTTCTTCTCCTTCTTACATTTCCAATAGACCAGGCACTTATTTCTTCAATTCCTTCTCCTATCTCCGAAAACCCAGAACTCTCTCACCCACTTTCAGAAACTCGTGCACCTTCTTTTGGAAATGCTGGATTCTCCCATTTCTCTCTTCCTTATCAATTTCCAAAAATAGTCATTCCCTTCCTTACTCCTCTTCTACTCATTTCCAGAATTCGAGAGCATTCCTCCCTTAACCCCGAGCTACATTTCTAGAAAACCAAAACTAATTCCCCCTTTCTCACCTAATTTCTAGAAGACCTTACTTCTTAAATCCTCTTCATATTTCCGAAAATCATCTTTTTAATTCCTCAAACTTCCTTATTCAATCCAGATTTCTGAAAATGATGAAATCAACTTCATCAAACTCCTATTGCTCAATCCAACTTCTGGAAATCATTTCCCCAAAACCAAACCACAATGGCAACTTTCGAAAATTCAAGGGAGGATTCCCAAATTCCCAATTTCAATTAAATTGATTTGACCAATTAAACTTCAAACCCTCGGATATCAATAAAATCTTCCCCAAAACATATTTGTTCTCAAATATTGCCCCCTAAATAAATTTATAATTCCCAAATACCTTCAAAAATACTATTGAACTTCCAGGACATGACACAGGAAATCACATCATAAGCTCATTCTCGAATAAAGAACCCACTTCAGTTCATATATAGTGATCATATTCATAATTCTTCCTAGCCGATGCTAGTACCAATTTAATTCATTTCTTAGTCGATGCTAGTGCCATTTCATTTAATTTTTCTAGCCAATGCAAGTAATGATGTACATTCATTCCAAGCTTAGACTTGTGTTAATTCAAAATGTCCCAAGCCTATGCTTGTCTTTTTTTCAAAAATCCAAACACATGCAAGACTCATAATCCTTTCATGGTTTGCAAATTGAAAACACATTCCCAAGGTAGGCATAAACCTCCTAACCTTGACTCTCAATTATATTCTATGCAACTCATATGATGTCAATGCATTTTAATGCTATTGCCAATGCCAATTTCATATTTCACGAGTTAATTTTACTATAGGAATTCATTAAGGGCAAAGCCTTAAAATTGACCTTCAATTGAAACTATGGTTCACATAGAAATTGAGGATTTTCAATAGACATGTTAGGACTTGTAATTAAAGTTATCAATACTTCCAAATGACCACAAACAATAAAAACCCATTTACAATTTCGAATTTGAAAGAGAAACCCTAGATCAATTGATCACAAAGCTCAAAAATGTCTTTTAACTTAAGGAATGAGTAGCAAGCAAGAGAGAGAATGAAGAATATACAAACATATGTATTATAGGTATAGAAAATCATATCTCAAAGGTTGAAGCATGCAATCTTAGATGAAGATATGTATATAGATGGAAACATCTCTTCGTGATCTATACACTTTCTTATCAGAAAAACTCTTAAATCCTTGTAGATTTGTAGAAATCTTAGAGAGAAGGTGTAAAGAGAGAAAGAGGATAGAGGGAGGTTAGGTTTAGCTCTCAAAAGAAGGGTTTAGTGAGAAAATATGAGGAGAATGAAGAAAAATTGTTCTAGGCTTCATACATATACCCCAAGGATTGATTGAACTGAAATACCCTTAAAATCCAAAAATGACCACTCACTACCGAAAATGAGGCAACTCATTTCTGGAAATAACCACTGATAGGTAGGGGGAACATGCTTCCTCTTTCGGAAATGGAAGAGGTTGCTTCTAGAAATGGAGTCCTCTGGACTTCTTCAACCCCACGCAACAACACTCTCTACCGGAAATGACTTAAATTTCTAGAACTAACGAACTCTGGATCTCTCTCTCCCTCACTCGTGCAATGAACTTCCGGAAACATCTCACCCTTCTTCCGAAAATGGGACCCTCTAAAACTCTTTCTCTTTCTCTCGCGCCAGACTTCCAGAAGACCCAAACCATACTTCCAAAAAATGAAGCCTTCAGCTTATCATTTCCTCTCATCCTTACACTGACTTCCAGAAGTAATTCCCCTCTCTTCCACCAGCCTCTAATTTCCAAAAATCCATAAAAAACTCTTACTCAACACCATACTTCCAGAACTAAAAGGGATTATTTCCTAAAAGCCTAAGCCAATACCAACTTCCGGAGATTGGAAGATTCACTTCCGAAAATCTAAGGGAAGATGCTCAAATATCTAACATTGATCAATTCAACTCTGAACCATCCTGTCGCTCCCCAAAAAATTTCCCTCTCTCCCCTCCCGAATGTGCGTGGGATGCTGGGGAAGAGATCATACTCTAATCTTTTTCTTGGATTTGATGCGACTGATTTTTGAAAAATAAAAATGACAACTGGGATTAAAAAATTCAACTAATGATAGGTTGAATCTTCGCCGTGAAACAACCCATTATTAATTAGTTTCCAGAATTGTCACTCGGTATAGAGTTATGATGTGCCAAGTCACCAGTTTGAAAAATCGCTTTGATTTATTCAACTAGAGTTGGGTTCGGAGATTTACTGTTATGAGTAGGGAAAGTGTTAGGCATCCTACATCGCCCTTGCGGTACTTCGTTTTTTAAAACAATATTTTAATCAAATTCAATTATTCTCGGCCAAGAAAGATATAATGTGCAAAATATAGATTCAGGAATTTCTAAGGATGACGCTAAAATTTGGGTGATTATGTATTTTTTATTTTTAATGATGATTTTAATTTTGTATTTGGATTTTTGTGATGATGTTGATTTTGATTTTTACATTATGATGTTTGATTTTGAATTTGGATTTTGGATGAAAACGTTGATTTTGAATCTGAATAAAAACAATGATTTTGAATTTTGATTTTGAATGGAATTTTTTATTTTTTAATTTGAATGAAAATGATGATTTTGAATAAAAATGACGATTTTGATTTTTTATTTTCTTGAAATTCCCAAAGGAGTAATAGATAATCCAGAAAAAGTTGTCTTATAGATTACACATTGATTCGGCATAACGGTTACTGAATTTCGCCGATAATTTGAATCGCGAGGGTTTATTTTAAATTTTGTATGAATTCCCAAAAAGATGATAAATAATTCAATAAACTGAATTACTAATTATCCTTTTAATCCAAACCCGCCCGTTACTTAATTCGTTGGTAGTTTGAATCGAGGGTTTCCTTGTTTTTGACTTTCATTTTGATTTTTATTTCTGTTTTGAATTTTGATTCAAATTCCAAAGAGGATAATAAGTAATTCAGCACATTGAATTACGAATTATTCCTTTAATCCAATGTCAGCTAGTTACTTAATTCGATGTTGGCCCGAATAGTGGAATTTAAAGATTTTTGATGATGTTTGAATTTTGATTTAAATCCCAAAAAGGATAATAAGTAATTCAGCATGCTGAATTACGAATTATTCCTTTGATTAATTCGCTGTTGGCCCGAATCACAGAATTTAAAGATTTTGATTATGTTTGATTTTTTATTTAAATTCCAAAAGGATAATAAGTAATTCAGCATATTGAATTACGAATTAGTTTTTTGATCCAATGCCAGCTAGTTACTTAATTCATTGTTGGCCCGAATCACGGAATTTAAAGATTTTGATTATATTTGAATTTTGATTTAAATTCCAAAAAGGATAATAAGTAATTCAACACGTTAAATTACGAATTTCTTTTGATCCAATACCAGCTAGTTACTTAATTCGCTGTTGGCCCGAATCTCGGAATTTAAAGATTTTGAATATTTAATATTCTTACTGATTTTTGTTATTTGATGTTTTTGTTGATTTTGAACTCCCGAAACGATAACAAGTAATTCGACAACTTGAATTGCGAGTTATTTCTTTCATTCGAACCGATCAGTTACTTGATTCGCCGATGGTACAAATTGAAGGATGGATGGATTCATTTG
>NMUG010010600.1:0-10904 GCA_002855965.1 Monotropa hypopitys
CAAATATTCTTCGTCGGGAGCGCATAATTAGGTATATGTACAACCACCTACAAAAAAAGTAAAGAATAAGTAAACGACTTATACATAAAAAATAAGTGACTGTATTCTCTTATAAGTAAATTACATTTGTTGGTACCAAAATAGGGGGTGACAATACCCTAAATATGTATAAACTATGCAATCAATGGAAGGGAGTCAAAAACTATACCCAAATAAAAATTCTTTATAAGATAAGGAGCTTGGGCAAATATGAGAAGGCCAAACTACAGATATGAAGATCAAAATATATTTGAATTTTAGACAAGTAACCAATTCCAAAACCCTTCCATTACACCTGGATTATTGCAATGCGGCCATAGTTGAGATTTTCGGGATTGTTTTGGTTCCAAGAGTATTGATCAATATATTTTGATGAGTCAATCACACAAAAAATAAAAGTGCAAGCATACAACCAAGGAGAGGCAACACAAGCAATCACAAGGAAATAAGTAAAATGCAAGACAAAAGTAAAGACAAGGAACACAAGAAGTATAGTGGTTCCGTTAAGCTTGTCCATGGCCTAACATATGTCCACTCCCTTAAAATTATTAGGGTTCCACTAAAATAAGATTACCTTAGTGGTGGTAATCAAACCTTACAATTTGCCTTGAGATACTTAACCGGGATAGCTCTAAACCTTGTGAATCTTGCGAGTGTTCATGAACCGTTGCCTTGAGTTGCTTCCGGGTACACTCCAACCTTGATAGTCTTTCGGGTGCTATCAAATATTGAGCGCTTCCGGGTACTACCAACCTTTGATAGTCTTCCAGGTGCTATTGAACCTTTGCAAGTCCTTCAACCAAGGAACTTGACTAACTCTTCAAGTGTAGAAAGAAAGAGACGGGAAGCTTAGACTTCCTTACAATTGTAGAGCACTCTCTCTCTCTAAATGTATTACAAACAAAGCTTAATTCTCTCCAAACATAAATTTACAAAGCTAAGTACAAGGGAGAGAGATATAGAGAGAGATTTGAGACAGATTTGAGAGAGAAGATGTAGAAGCATTCTCTTAAGGTGTTTAGGACCCTTACACATATTTATATAGCCACAAGGGAGTCCACAAGAAGGAAAAGGCCCACCGACATGGTCCTAGCCCCCAGCCGCACCGAAGATCACGACCGAGATGATAGAGCACCCTATGGTGGGGATAGGACATCGGTACTAAACCATCTAGGGAAAAGACCGGACACAATCCCTGCCCGGAGAGGTGGAAACGAGGCCCGTTGCGTTAGATGGCGCCTTTCGCCTATCCGAAGCAGGGATGAGCGTTCAATAGGAAGTGATAGGAAAACCATCTTCGATTGACTCAGTCCCAATGTAGTGGTACCGACAGACAGACCCCGTTCAAGGGTGGAGTGAGATCCGTTGTTGTTCAGAAGCCACATGCATAGTGGCTATAGAGACAACCGATCCCCATCCTCAAAGCTAGAAGTCACGCAGAGGAGAAGAGTGGAGGTCCGACCCGTACAACCGGCCGAGTAGTGCCGAAGGGGGAGATTGCCCTGCACCCCATTCTCTTCGAAGATTGAGGCCATGCGGCCTCTGGCAGGCTTCTCGGCCCCCAAGTTTAACAAATATGATCCCAAGATGGATTCCTACACGCACATCGTCCACTTTTAGTGGATGTTGTTCTCTACTCAGGGGAGGATGCCCTGATGTGTAAGCTTTTTCCTTCCAGCCTAAGAGAGATTGGTCTACTATGGTTTGACTGACTGCCAGTAGGGTCCATCTCTTTATGGAAAGATCTGTCAACTGCCTTCCTAGCTCGGTTTATCACCAGTTCTAGGGTGAAATAAGAGGTTGATTCTCTCCTCGGCCTTTGGCGAGCGAGGTCATAATCTCTGCACCAATACGCAGCCCGGTATTGGGACCTCTACAATGCAATTGAGGACTGTGATAAAAAATCGCAGTGACATCCTTCAAGCTCAGTCTAAACCACTCCATCCGAGAGTTTAAAGACCTAATCTATTCCCTCCGACCACAATGAAAGAGATCATGGCCAGGATTGAGCTCCATGCCAAACTTGAGGAGGCTAAGTAGGAAATAAGCAAGGTCAAATAACGCTCAGGCCATGGTTCAACCAATAACAGTTCGGTCAGAAGGAAAGAGACCAACACTGTTCAGACGGGGGAGCCCCAAACATACAAGCCATACGAGTTCGTAGCTCACACCACTGTGTTTAAAGAGCCAACCTTCATGCTCCTTTGCAAAATCGAAAAGGAGTCATTCTTCAGGTGGCCGGAGAAATGGTTGGGGGTCCCCAGGAAGGGCAACGACAAATTCAGGTGCTCTTATCACAGGGAGAAGGGCCACCTGACAACTAATTGCATGGCATACAAGGACTTCTTTGAAGAAATGGTCATTATTGGCATCTCAGAGAGTACGTTGATGCAGAGAAAACGATTGCCGTAGTGCCAAGAGAGGATCCAAAACCTACCTTGCGCACGATCAACGTGATCCATGGAATGGTGGATCACCGACGTGAAGAGCAGCTCCGATCAGAGTTGCAGCAGATTGAGGCAAGAAAAGTCCTCTCGGTACAACCAATGCCGAAGAAGTAGAAGTCGGATTTCATGTATTCCATCATATTCTCAGATAGATATTCCGACAGGGTACAACACCCTTATGATGACGCTCTGGTCGTCACCCAATAAATTTCTAACTGCAACATCCGAAGGGTCCTCATTGTCCTCGGCAGCTCAGCCGACGTGATGGAGTATTCCCTATTCAAGAAGATGGGGTACAAAGACGAAGACCTATAACCGACTGACGTGTCATTGGAAGGATTCGTTGCGGCTTCTGTCTGGCCGCTTGGAAAGATCCTTATTCTAGTGACCATCGGCTCAGTCACTACCAAGGTTGAGTTTGTGGTGGTAGACGTCCATTCGCCTTACAACATTATTCTAGGCTGAACCTGAGTCCATCGCATTAAGGGAGTGGCCTCCACATACCATTAGGTCATCATGTTCATTGACAGCCAAGGAGTTAAAGAGCTTCGGGAAGACCAAATATTGGCAAAACAGTGCTATATCGCTGCTGTCAAAGGAATGGTCACCCCCTAGCAAGTTCACTAGGTGGAGGTTCCAGACCAGCCAGTACTGGAGGATATCGGTACAAGTGCCTCTGCAAAATCAATTGAGGACCTTGTCACCGTACCTCTGAGTACCGATGATCCGGAGCGCTTCTTTCTCATCGACTCTTAGCTGACCGACACTGAAAAGGAGGACTTGATCAGCCTCCTGAAGAGCAACTTGGAAGTGTTCGCCTGGACACCTTATAAAATGTAGGACATTGACCCTGACTTCATCAGCCATCATCTCAACGTCCATCCGGAGTGTCGGTCTGTCGTTCAAAAAGCCAAATGGTCAGCAGCTGCTCATGCTAATGCCGTCATAAAAGAGGTCGATCGGTTGGCTAAAGCTTAGGAAATCTGAAAAGTTCACTAACCCACCTGGCTAGCTAACACTGTGGTGGTCAAAAAGAAGACTGGAAAGTGGAGGGCTTGTGTAGATTATACCAACCTCAATGAAGCTTGCCCCAAAGATAGCTTCCCAATCCCATAGATAGATTAGCTTGTCGATTCAATGACCAAACACCCCCACACGAGCTTCATGGATGCCTACCGAGGGTATCATTAGATTGCGATGTTCGGTCCGGATCAGGAGAAGACAATGTTCATCACTCCCCGGGGTCTCTTCTACTACAAAGTCATGCCCTTTGGCCTTAAGAATGCCAGAGCAACATACTAGAGGATGATCACAAAAATGTTCAACTCTCAGCTCGACGATACCACGGAGGCCTATATCGATGATATGGTGGTCAAGATCAAGACCGAAGAGCATCACCTGACAGACCTCCAGAGCGTATTCAACATTCTTAAGGAGTACAAGCTTCGGCACAATGATTTGAAATGTGCCTTCAGTGTCAGCTCAGGAAATTCCAGGGATACCTGGTCACACGCCGAGGCATTGAGACTGACCCTTCCCAAATTTCAGCCATCCAGAGGATAGAAGATCCACGGACCCTGAAGGAAGTGCAGAAGCTAGCAGGAATGGCGACATCCTTAAACCGGTTCATCAGCCGATCTTCAGATAAGTGCCGACCATTCTACGAGGTCCTGAGAAAGAATAGTCAACGCCACTTCCTGTAGACCGACCAGTACAGAGAAGCCATCGGCCACCTCAAAGCCTATCTCTCTTCGGTATGGGTGTAAATAAAACCGAAAAACCGATGAAACCGATCGGACCGAACCGAATCGGTGATTTTTGATCGGTTTGTAAATTAATAACAATTTGATTGGTTTTTTTACAAAAATTATAAATTGGTTCAGTTTCAATTTTCAATTTTGAAAACTGAAGTAAACCGAAACCGACCGAACTAAACGTAATATTAATATATTATTTAAATATTCCTAACCAAAATATTATTTGTAATTTTTTTTTAAATTTTATTGTGCCCATTTTAATTTAAATAACCTACCTATAGTGTTCTAATCTAAATAGCCCAACCCAGCCAGCCCATTAACACTACCCACCCAGTACCCACTCACCCAGCCTGTTGTAACTTGTAATTAATCGGAAACCTAAAGAGTAAAATCAGTCCGTCTACTCCCGCAAACAATCCCTCATCCCTCTCCCTCTCCCTCTCCCTCTCCCTCGCCCTGCCATCGCCCTCGCCTCGCCATGCTCTCAGTCCGTCTTCTCCCGTAAACAATCCCTCATCCATCGCCCTGCCCTCGCCTCGCCCTCGCCCTCGCCTCGCCCTGCCCTCGCCCTCTCCCTCGCCGTTGCCCTTGCCTCGCCCTAGCCCTAGCCCTAGCCCTCGCCTCTCCCTAGCCCTCGCCTCACCCTCTGAACAGCAGCACACTCGTGTATGCACTACATTTTTGGTACGATTTTTTTGTACAAATTTGTGTATGCACTCTGCGCATATATTAAATCTCATTGTTTGTGATGGTTTGCGTGACATGGATAAGTCTATAGTGAAAGTGCGCAATGTAGTGAGGTATATAAAATCGTCGCCATCTCGTTTTGCCACATTTGAGTTATGTGTAGAAAAAGAGGGAGTCGAAAGTGAGAGTTTACTTGGTTTGGATGTTCCTACTAGATGGAATTCGACATATATGATGTTGGAAAGGGCTGTAAAATTTCAAAAGGCATTTGAATGGGATGATTTGCAATTTCTTACTAGTTTGACCGAGAATGAAAATGAGGATGGGGTTAGGGCCGATGGAAATGTGACACGAAAGGCTTGGGGACCACCACTAGATGACGATTGGAACAAGGTTAGATTATTTGTGAAATTCCTTGAACTTTTTTATGATGCAACCTTGCGATTTTCGGGATCATTGCATGTTACTTCGAATTCTTTCTTCGTGGAGTTTGTTCTAATAAAAAGTGCAATAGATCAATTGTGTGGAAATGGGGTTTTGTTTCTCAAACTAATGGCCATAGAGATGAAGAAAAAATTTAACAAATATTGGGGTAACATTGAAAAGATGAATATGTTATTGTTTGTAGTTGTGATTTTAGATCCACGCTACAAGTTGACATGTGTGGAGTTTTGGTTTGGACAATTATATGATAGTGTCATGGCAAAAGAGTTCACCAAAAAAGTGAGGGATGGATTGATAAATCTTTATGATTGGTTTGTTGTTAATGAGACTAGTACCACTAGTTTACAAAGCCAAAATCAAAGTGGAAGTTGCTTACCACCACAAGTATCAGATGTTGGAAAGGAAAAAGATATTCGTTCTATGTTGAAAAATCAACTTAGGAAACATTTGGAGGATGGAGGTGGGAATTGCAAGTTAGAAGTGGAGAAATTTTTATGTGAGAGTTGTGAAGAAGATACTGAGAATTTTGATATTTTGGGATGGTGGACAATTAATTCTAGTCGGTATGAAATCCTATCAAAAGTTGCGCGACGTGTTCGTGCTATTCCAGTATCTATGGTAGCTTCAGAATCCGCATTTAGTACTGAAGGACGTGTGATTAATCCTTTTCGTAGCAATTTGTCCCCCACTATGGTAGAAGCTATGATTTGTACACAAAATTGGATTAGATCTAACCTTTGAGATGCTATGGATTTTGTGGAAGATATAGAAAACATTGAGTCAGATATGTAAGATCATATATAGTACAGAACATTTTCTTGTGTACTTAAGATTATTTGTATGACTAACATATATTCGTATGTCTTTGCTTAGATCTTACGGAAACAGGCTCTATGGAAGACACATTCACAATTGCAGATGATTGCGCGTAATGCCAGTTTTTTCTCTTATAGGTGACATTTTTAGTTTGTCTTATGTGACATTTTGTTGCCAAATTCAATTTCCACCAGTGGGAAACAAGCTCTGTTTTTGCTCTTACATGTGACACATTAGTTTGATGTTGCTGTGACACGTTTGAAGTGTTGTTACTGCTATTTGTTGCTGCTTTTGCCGCTGCTTGCTGGTTGCTACTTGCTGGTTCACTGATTGTTAGTTTGCTATTTGCTGTTTGCTGTACAGAATGGTTGCTGGTTGCTGTTTGTTGTTTGCTGATTGCTGTTTGCTGATTGCTGCTCCCGTGTACAGTGAAAATTATGCAACCGAAAGCTTTATGTTTGCTGTTTTCTGTTTGCCGATTCACAAAAAATTCTGATTGCTGTTTTGTTGGTGCTATTTGCTGCACCACATTCACAAAAAATGTTGATTGCTGTTTGCTGATTCACAAAAAAATTGCTGATTGCTATTTTCTGTTTGCTATTTTGTGAATTTTGTAATGGTCCAGAAATTTAAATGTAATTTCCCATTACTTTAAATTTATTCTTGGGAAGACTTATTCATTCAAATTCCTATTTAAATTCATCTGGAGCAAATCAGTGTTAATCCCCTTGAATGTATACTCTTCTTAGTCACTTGAAATCAATTCCTAACTTGATTCTTTTATGTTCCCGAGCCTTCCCGAGATGATTTTTAGAATCATGAAGAGTTTGGTGTGCTCTATAGGGGAGTTTACAATGTATATGGATGTTCGGGTGATTGCCACGAGTGTTCGGCAATCACATTCCATATTCTGGATTTTCCCTAAAATCCCTTTATATTTCGATATGAGGTTCCCTTTCTCTTCCCATTCATTTCGATATAAACAGCCTCCTGTTGGTCTTTTCCTTGATGCTATTTCGATATATGGGTGATATGTATGCTAACATACCTATTTGTATGCCTTAATTATACAAGTTGTTAGTCTTAAAAGCCATTATCTAATAAACATTGTGGTGTTTTGGAGTAAAGTCGTTTTTCCAGGAATTGAGCCAAAAATGCGCTAAGAATGTTCATTTGAATCAAACGAGGCCAAAAAATTGAAAGTTGTGCGAAGCCTTGAAGATGGTGAAAAGTTGAGCAAGATTGAAGAAAGTCAAAACTTGAAAGGAGTTCCAAAGCACAAAGAATAAACAAGAGGAGAGAAAGCATCTTGACAACTCGTAACCGGTTGCGCCCAAAATTAGCGCAACTGGTAGCGCTGAGCTTACAGGCCTGCAGGCAAGGGAAGACGAGAAAACAACCGAAACATGCGTAACTGATTACGGTCCCAAGCGCAACCGGTAGCGCACGGCCGACAGAAATCAAGAATACTAAAAGCGCAACCGGTTACGCCCAAAATCAGCGCAACCGGTAGCGCTGTTACGCGGATTAAAAAGCTGATTGCGGGATTTGGATTAATTTATGCTATGCCTTGGACGACTTTACCCTTCATTAAGGGTGTTTAGGGAATTATTAAGTATACTTAGTATATATACAAGGGTTTAGAGAGGATTAGGGATCCATCTTTTGTTTAAACTACTTCTTGGAGGCTAGGGTTTGAAGGAGGCTCTCCTCTCCTCTCATCTTCTTCTCCTCTCTTCTCTTTCATCCATGGACGCTATCTCCATGGCCGGCTAGGTTCTGCACTAGGTGATCGATGAAGCTCTCACCCAATGTATTGTAAGTACTTTTATGTATTTGGTTGATTGTGCTAATATAAGCAAAGTTCTTATTTTTATTCAATCTATCTTTGTGTGCTTTCATTATGCGCAATGGTTTTCACTAGTTTTTATCGGTTGAATAAGATGGGTTATGCACCGTACGACGATCCGTGCTATTAGACGGTCCGTGCCACCTGAGACGGATCGTGCTTGTAAGACGGATCGTGCCACGCGGCGATATCCCATGCTAGTCAATGATACGCAATTACCCTTTTGATTACATCCCGTATGAGTGATACATATTGTGGATTGTTCAAACCGAATTATGATTTCTATTGTCAACCTACAATACTACGAGTGGAGTGGATTCGTGACCCTAGGCTGTTTTTCTGATTAATTAGAAGTATTTTAGTTTTGTTTTCATTATTAGCTTAAAATCAAAATCACCAAACAATCAAATTCTTCTCTTTTTACCAAACTAAGTTAGGAAGCTTTAATCTAATTAAAAAAAACCATTCACCTTCCTTGTGATCGACACCTGGCTTACCGCTACTGCATAAGTAGTGTAATTTAAGGTTATAAATATTATTTTTGACTCGCACACGACAGCGGTCAAATTTTGGCGCCGTTGCCGGGGAAGGTCAAACGGTTTTTTTAGTTAGATTTTGTTTCTCTTGATAGTTTGCAGTTTTATTTTCTTTTTCGTCTCTTTTTCTTTGCTTTGTTTATTTTTGTCAGTGTTACGCTTGTGGTTTCGTGAAGATTGCAGGGAACTTGTAGAGGTTACTTGCAGTTCTAGGAAGGATTTATTGACTTCATCCAAGGAGCTCTGTAAGTGATTTTTATAAGTTATACTTTACATTGTATGCTTGGTCGCCGATTTTTACGGCCTGAGTTCGAAACCATCAACTTTGAACTTGAAAGAACAGCCAAAGCAAACCATTCCAAAATTAAGAGTCAATTTCTGACTCCAATGGCTGAAAACATTGAAAACAATGCCAACCCAATCGGTGACAAAAACAATGAAATACCTGTTGCCGTGGGTGATTTGCAAGAACCACCAGCACTTGCCGGTGCCATCAGGCAACCACAACCAGCTCTCGGGGATTATTTTGCACCTGGTCCACTTGTGGACCCGAATCCTGTTGCACAGACGGCCCCGAGGGCCACTCACTATGAAATCAAGCCCACTCTCTTAAATTTGTTTCCAAATTTCCATGGGCATAAAAATGAGGATCCTTACGCACATCTGACCGAGTTCATGGATATCTGCTCCATAGTGCGGATTTTACACTTCACAGATGATGCTCTCCGGTAAAGCTCTTTCCTTTTTCTTTGAAGGATAGAGCTAAACAATGGCTTCAAACTCTAACACCAGGAAGCATCACTACTTGGGGTCAATGCCAACAAGAGTTTTTAAAAAAATATTTTCCAATTGGCAAGACTAACCAAATCCGCCGTGCACTAATGAATTTCAACCAATTGGAGGGTGAACAATTCCATGAAACTTGGGACAGATTGATGGATCTTACTCAAAAATGTCCTCATCACGAAGTCCCAAAATGGCAGTTGGTACAAAATTTTTATTATGGCTTCACTGAAACACATCGCCACATGATTGATGCATCGTGTGGTGGTATGTTTTTGCGCAAAAGTGAAAACGATGGGTGGGAAATTTTGAACACTTTGCTAAAAATTTACGGCACCACCAAGACTCTTGTATGCCTAATGATCGGTCCACAACCACCTCAAGCAAACCACGAGGTGTGTACCAAGTGGACCAACACTCGGACTTGACCATAAAAGTTGACTCTTTGGCCAAAAAAGTTGACAGTTTGTTAGCTTTAGGCCAGAGTCCATTCCAGTCGACGCAACCTTCTGCCATCGCAGAGGTTTGCCAACTCTGTGCTCATCTTGGTACCTGGTGGTTAGGTTAGGCTGGAGCTCTCGGGATGTGCTGGAAGCTGTTTTGTTGCACTTTCGGCCGTTGTGAGGCTGTGTTCGCTCAGTTTTATGGCTGCACTATCTTTGTTCTGGCTGTCTTGTCCTGGCTGTGCTTCTTATGGGTTCTTCTGCTGTGGTGTTAGTCTTTCTTTCTTCAGCGGGTGTTTGTGGAGTGATGGAAGTTTTGCGTTTGACTAGCTTCTGGGCTGCGGAGGGGTGCTGTTCTCAACGCATTATTGCCGGGTTACAGCGGGCGATTTCAAGTGGCTATTCTTTGCGTGTGTTGAGTAACTGTGTTTAGCTTCGTGTGTGGATCCTGGGCGTCCAATAACCAATTGTATGTTCGGGTAGTTTGCCTGTTAGGGTGTGCGGGGTAGTTATCTTATAGTGCTTTGGTGTTTTGAGTAGTGGCTGTGTTTTGATGTGTTGTTTGGCATCGATGGTTGGGTGGTTGGGCTGTTTTTGTTTGCTGCGTTTGAGTGTACCTTATAAGTTATTAATAATAATATTTGACTTTCCAAAAAAAAAAGGCTTTGGTCGTCAACCAAATGACCCATATTCTAACACCTACAATCCTGGGTGGAAGAATCATCCAAATTTTTCATGGCGACCCCAAGGCCAAGAGCAATATACTAATTCACAGAGGGGGCAATACATTCAACCACCACCACCTCCATACCATTCGACAACCCCTTCCCATATTCAGTCGGATCTTGATATGAAAGAAACACTTCAAAAGGCTTTAACCACCTTTGAAGCACAAGCAAAACAGATCCAGTTACTTACTCAACTTGCCCACTCACAAACCCAATCAATGTCAAAGCTAGAAGCCCAAGTGGGACAACTAGCAAGTCATTTGAGTAGACGGGAAGAAGGGAAATTGCCTAGCCAATCTGTTTCTAGCTCTAGGGGTGTGCATCAAATAGAGGACTCAACTCATCATGAGCAAGTCCAATCTATCACCATCTTTC
>NMUG010010601.1:0-10902 GCA_002855965.1 Monotropa hypopitys
CAGTGGACAAACATTTATTTTGCTTTCGCATCGGGTCGCCTAACAGCTAAGATGTACCTTCTTTTCTTTTGATTCAAAGTTGTTCTTTAAAAGCTTAGCTAAAATTTCATTTCTGAAACAAATAATCAGAAAAACTCTTGGATCATTATTCATTGTGGTTATCTGTTTTGAGAAGAATTGATACTACATTATGCTGCTACTATACTGCTTTTGTGTCAAGCTTATGCCTCAGTCGACATAAGCTTGAGGGGGAATGTTAAGAATATCACATCATCAACCTAGTTTATCAAGGATAGCTCATCACAAACTCAGCTCCTAAAAGATATTTTCTGCTTGGTCTTCTGGTAAAGCAGATGTGTATTTCCGGAAGATCAGAGATTATTCTATTTTTTCATTTATGATGTTCTGGTAAAACATTGATCATCTTCTGGAAGATCATGAAGAGATTGTTTGTGCCATGGAGTTCATTGTTGATTTTTCGGAAAGCCATAACTGGCCACTATGATCTTCCGGTAAACCAAGTCTATTTTCAGCAGACTATATCAGTTCATATCAGTTCATATCAGTTCATATCAGTCCACTTTGATTCAGTTGAAGATCTGTTATGTTCCAGCTCATCCAATGGCATTGTTGTAATTATGTTGAACTTAGGTCGGTTACTTTGCCTATAAATAGGAGGCATTTCATTGTAATTGTACCGAAGTTCATTCAATAGTATCATTCTGTTACATTTTCATTTGTTTGCCGTTTTGAGAGTCCTTGAGTGAGATTTGATGCAAGGATGATGTGTTGCTCTTCCATTGCACACATCTAGCACAGTGCATCATCCATTGCACATGGATTGTGATTTTCTACAGAGCTTCCTCAATGATGGGATCGAAAATAGGGTCAGTCTCTAGCATCTCCCTAAAGGTGTCGAAACCAAGTACCTCTACATGTAATGTTGTGAGAAAACAAGTACGGCGGCTTAGAGCATCAGCCATCCTATTTTGGATCCCTGACTTGTGCTTGATATAAAAAGTGAACTGTTGCAAATATGCGGCCCACCTCGTATGCCTTGCTGAAAACTTGTCTTGAGTGTTGATGTGCTTCAAGGCATCATGGTCAGAAAATAAGACAAAATCACTTTGAGATAAGTAAGAATACGGTGCTTGAGCAACTGAATGATAGCATAGAACTCCACATCATAAGAGCTGTAATTTGCCTTTGCTCCATGCAGCTTTTCACTGAAATATGCAATCGTCCTCCCTTCTTGGCTAAGGATAGACCCCACACCAACCTTTGATGCATCACAATGCAACTCAAATGGTCTCGAGAAATCCGGTAAGGAAAGAACAGGAGCGGTTTGTCAGTTTCTGCTTAATCTCCTCAAATGCTTTAGTTGTCGCTTCCAACCAGCTACACTTCCCATCTCGCATGCAGTCTATGACTGGAGCCATAATGCTACTGAAATTAGGGATAAATCGCCGATAGAATGACGCCAACCCATAGAAATTGTGGACATCATGAATGTTCCTCAGGGTTGGCCAACTGTGAATAGCCTCCACTTTAGACTCGTCTACAGAGATGCCCTTACTAGACACCACATATCCAAGAAACAGTACACTGTTTGTCATAAATGAACACTTAGCCCGCGTAGCAAAAAACTTGGCCTCTGGCAACAAACATAGAACCTGTCGTAGATGCTGCAAATGTATGGCACAATCCGAGCTATAATTTAAATATCATCAAAATATACCACCACAAACCTCCCAATATAAGGCCGAAAGAGCTGAGTCATGACATGCATGAATGTGCTTGGAGCATTGGATAATCCAAACGGCGTGACCAATCACTCATACAGGCCCTCGCGTGTCTTGAATGCGGTTTTCCACTCATCACCTTCTCGAATGCGTATTTGATGATAACCACTCTTCAAATCCAGCTTGGTAAACATTGTTGCCCCGCTTAGCTGGTCCAAAAAATCATCTAGTCGTGGAATAGAAAATCGATACCGAACAATGATTTTGTTGATGGCTCGACTGTCCACGCACATACACCACGACCCATGTTTTTGGGCATCAACAATGCAGGAACAACGCAAGGACTGAGGCTCTCCCGGATGTGCCCCTTGGCCAGTAATTCCTCTACCTGATATCGCAACTACTCATGCTCTTTAGGACTCATGTGATAGTGTAGGCGGTTTGGCAAAGAAGCCCTTGGAACCAAGTCGATTTGATGTTGAATGTCACGCAACGGTGGCAAATCATGGGGTAATTCCTCTGGGAAAACATTGTCGAATTCATCAATCAATTCCCGCAAATTATCAGGAACTGCTACATTCTGCTGTTGTTCTTTGACCACCAACAAATAGACTATACCAATATCAACCATCTCATCCATGGAGCGCTGCATAGATAATAAGTTAGGACTCTTCTCAGCTACTTTCTTTGGCATCTCCTCTTTACTTGGGCACAACACAACCTTCACGTTGTTAAACACAAAGTTGTACGTGTTTTTCTGGCCATCATGTTGGACCGCCCTATCATATTGTCAAGGCCTTCCCAACAGGGTATGGCATGCATCCATGTCAACAACATCGCACCACAGCATGTCTCTATAATTTGAACCGATAGACAGTGAAATTAAATAGCGCTTAGACACTGTTACCTTTTTCCCTTCCTGCAGCCAAGTCAATTTGTAGGGGGTTGGATGATTCTCTGTAGCCAGCCCCAACTTCCTGACTGCCTCTTCAGATATGACATTCTCGTAGCTCCCAGAGTCAATTACAAACCTGCATACCTTTCCCTCCACTATGCATTTTAACTGAAATATATTATTTCTCAACCACCCGTCACCACTAGTATCGCGTGGAGTAAGGTATGCCCTGCGAACCACTAATAGTGGTCCGTCATCGCTGGTCACATGCTCCTCCTCTAAAAACTCCTCCAAAACCTCATCAGCCAGCTGCTCGTCAATGGGGTCTTCCATGGGTTGGTCCAACTCCACCCTCACCACCCTTTCATTGTCATTGAACAACCCTTTCCGTATGGCGGGTTTAGTGCAATCGACAAACCTGTGACCTGGTTCGCCGCATTTGAAATAATGAACCGCTCCTCCTGCAACGGGCCTGATTGGGTTTGGGATTGGTGCCCTACCAGCCACCACCCCAATAGTTCCTCCACCCCGAACGTTCTCTGCCTGGGACACCCCCAAATTGTTAGGAGCAATCCATGGTTGAGCATTCAAGTGCCGTTTAATCTGCCTTTCCAGTTGTAGAGCCTTCTGGTGAGCATCTGACACTAAATAGACATCGAATATATTCAAAGTGTCCTGGTACTGGATTTTGCAATCCCCCAATATACCTCGACACCTGGTGGTCATCTGTCTCTCCCAAATCATTGCGCACCATCAACTAATAAAACTCAGTGGTGTAGTCATCCACTCTTTTAGCACCCTGGCGTAGGTTTTGAAATTGCTGATACATAACATGGGAATAGTTGTGGGGCAAGAAAGCCTCACGTAGATGTTTCTGTAGCTTTTCCCATGAGTCGATCTTTCTCTTCCCCGTGCGAGTACGGTTCAACTTCAGTTGCTACCACCAAGCCGCAGCCCTGCCACGAAAACGAGTTGCAATTAGGGGTACTCGTTTATTAGCTGGGACCTCCTTGAACTCTAGAACCTCCTCGACGGCGAATAGCCAATCAAGAAATTCTTCTGCCTTCATCCCGCCTTGGAACTCCGAGATGTCGATTCTCAAGCCTGCCTCCCATCGATTGTTAATGACGACAAGCTCTCGTTCCTCCCTTCTATAAGGATGTCAAGGTTGCCTCACAGGCCTTCTTGCTGGTTGTCTCTCGGCGAAGGGGTTCTCCTCCTCTTCGACCTCCTCTTCGCTAGCAACATCAACAGAATCGTATTCCTCCATATTACAATGATTATGGTTACGTCATTGCGGTGACTGTTGTTGCTATTGCGGCGGCTGTTGTTGTGGGAGTTGTTGTTGCTAAAGTTGGATCTGTATCGCAGCAACACTGGCGGCCATCTTTTCCACCGCCTGCTGAAGTCGATCTAGTCTGTCATCTTCTCTCACCTCATGGATCGGGTGGCGTCTGGGCAGCATCGTCTCTCAAGGATTGAAATCGAGCTCTGATACCAACTGATGCAGTCGTTGATGTAGAATGGCGGCTGCAAAGAATTAGGATCACGATACAAACCCTAACCGATGATTCAGATGAATACGGCTGGGTTTCTTCTACAAACTCGTTAATTCAAGTGAATACCAAGTCGGTAGGCATCAATCAAGCGTTGATTCAGGATGAATATCGGATGATTGGAACCAAAGTGCCAAGATCGCACTCTAGGGTTTCATTTAACTTGAAAGTTGCTCATTACAATCTGAAATGAAGTATAAGTAGGCGGAAATAAAACCCTAAGCCCGGGACAAACCGGGTACCAATCCGGGTTAAAAGAAAGAAAACAAAAAGCAGCCCAAAACAAAAGGACCAATATAGAAAATAAGCCCAAGACTACTATCAGAAGTATTTTTTGGCCAGCTTCTCAGCTAGAAAATCTGCATCTGCTCGATATCTTTCCAATGCCATATTATATTTAAAATCAGAGTTATACAGACAAAGTTAGGCCCGTTTTACCAACTACTCATGCATAGAGACGTCCACGGGTCTCTAAGTAAGCATCAACAATGCTATATCGAAATGTGGAGAGGTGCTGGCAATTGATATGTGGTTTGGCAATTAAAAATGTAAACTTGATCTGCATTCCATGCATCCTTCCAATATTAACCAAATGTTTCGGTTCTAACAAAACTCCTTCATTTTATACATTTTGACAACTCCATGAACACATGTTAAATTCCAATTCCAATTAAATAATAGTTCGTGAAGAAATAATATGCAAAAAGTGAGAGAGTTAGGCACTATAATTGTACATTTTTTAGTGCACAACAATGATTTAATGGTAAGGTTGTATAAAATAGACCCATCACAAATTTCTTCAAAATGAAAAGCATAGAAACCAAATGCATCCATCATCTTCAATTCCCAAACTCTCAAAATCGCTAGATGAATTGGTCCTTGATTCAAAGCATCTAATACAAGATGATATAGCAAATCAAAATCTTAGACCTCTAATTCTCTATCCAATGACTTGGACAAAGATCTAACTCTTTTTTTGAAAATAAATACTTCAAACTTTTATGATCAGATAAAATTTCAAACTTCTCATCGTAAAGGTAATGTTGCTAACTCTTTAATGCAAATAGCATGACTACTAATTCCAACTCATGGATTGAATAATTATTCTTGTGAGGCTTTAATTAACAATAACCATAAGAAATGACTTGTCCTACTTGGATCAAGGCACAACCAAGTCCTTCTATAGAAGTGTCGCAATAAACGGAATAACTCACTCCATACTTGGGTACAATCAAAATCGGTGCAATCATCAAACATTCCTTCAGTTCTTCAAATACGGCTTCACACTTGTCATTCCAAAGGAAGCAAACTCCCTTATGGATCAAATGAGTCATTGGCAAGGCCAAGTGCAAAAATTCTAGAATGAAACATTGGTAGTACCCATCTAGACCCAGGAAGCTATAAATCTCCAAATCATTGCTCGGTCTCCTTCATGTCAAGACAACTTCAATCTTCCTTAGATCCACGAATATTCAGTCATGTGATACCCCATGCCTCAAGAAACCAAAACTCACTTTTTCTCAACTTGGTGAATAATTGATATTCAGCATGTCGCACATGCTTGGCCTATCGACACCGTATTCAGCCAAGCACTTCTCTGCCGCATCGGCATACTTGTTCGTCGATTCGGGGTTAATGACTCCGGCGAGGCTCGGGTCTATGATCTTTTCCAGTAACCCCTTTCGCTTCCACTGCATGGCCCACTCTGCGAAAAGTGTAGGTAGCCTGTTCGGTGAAAATCCTAGCTGATAGATAAACAGGGGAGTGGACATCTGCTGAGGGAACATAGACGAGAATGTTGCGGCCTTCTGAGAAGTATTGTCCGAAGCTTTGGTCCGACAAGAAGAGCCTCCCATCGGAATGAGTGGTTGCGGCATTGGAGCCGCAGTCGATTAGGTAGTTGTCTTGTGGGGTGTAGGAAACAGTGGCAGAGGAGGCCGAGGCAGCGGCTCAGATGAAGGAAACAACCAGGATATAGTCATTGCAGGCCACCAACATCAATATCGTCACATCATTATTTTTGGGGTAGCAACTAAACAGAGTAGTTTTCCATGTAAAACTTGAAGAAACGCATGTAGATATTTGTGCACCAGAAAAGAACAGGGAAAAAACAAAAGGATAAAGCAACCGTACACCGCATGGCATCAATAGCAAGGATAATTGAAGTTCTGCCAATGGCACTGTTAGGTAAAATTCAGTGAGAACAAATACAGGTATTGAACAGAAACTCGAGAAGAAAAGCAATCTAGTGGCTCCTCCAATATCCAAACCCCATTGTGGAATGCTGAATTCGCAGATGGGAGAAACTGCATTATCAGCTCCACGCGACATTCCAGTCATTGCATTCGTAATCACACGAGTTAAAAAGCTTAATCCTTTCCGAAATCAGCATTGTAATGGGCACTTGATTCGAGCTTCTTTGCTTCATTCAATTTGCGGACAGCCTGAAACACGAACAAAGACAATAAATAGACAGAATGCATAACTTAGATAACGCTGGCCGTTTGGAATATTAAGAAAGACAAACAATTGTTCATGTTTCAGGTTTGAACTTTTGGGTAATGTTCTGAAAATGCTTGCAATATTTAGTCAATTATTCGGTCTCCATGTAGTGCGTAAAACAAGATAATTCTATGCATCTCAACAAGACATCTTGAGCGAATTTGTCTTCTTACACAACTTCCATGCTCTTTCAACAAGAACAGATAAAAAGGACATTTAAGAAACTGCAAGGACAAAAGAAAGATGAGGAAAGCCAAGACATACTTGGGAGTCGAAGATATCATTGATAATTACAATCCTGCAGGCTAAATCACACGGGCTCGGGAATAGGTATTGAGCGTGAATATGGGCAAGTATCGGATTCATCCAATTTCCATCTAAGCACACGGGGACATGCTAGAATATTCACATTCTTTAGTATAATTATTCAATGATCTTGGATAAATGGTATCTGCAATGTACTGTGGGGAATTTCATGCATGATATGAGCTTTACGGATAGTTCATGATAACTGCGAAGTATAGCAAATACTTGCAAGGTTAATCTCTAGCTAAATATACTGGACACAAACCCTGTAGTACGTGTCCACAAATCCTGAAGTATAGTTTGAGGCATCCATGTCCGTGAAATCATACATCCGGTAAATTTATACAACATTAAAAATTAGAATGCGTAGGTAGCATCTTATAAAGCACAAAGTTTACCTTCATGAAATCTTCATGAATGACATAATCACGTTCTGCACGGATAGCTGACATACCAGCTTCAGTGCACACATTACGAAGATCAGCCCCATTAAATCCCTGCACAAACAATATGACTGGCTAAACATTTGGCAGAAGACTGATAATAAAATCACAAGTATCAGTCAGTACAGTTACCCACCTCAGCAAGTTTAACAACCGCCTCATAATCGATGTCACCATGTTTGGCAATTCCAGCAGCATGAATTTTGAGAATTTCCATTCTTGACTGTTCATTAGGCAACGGAATCTCAATTTTCCTGTCTAGACGCCCAGGACGGAGAAGTGCAGGGTCCAGAACATCAGGTCTATTTGTTGCCATAATCATTTTCACCTGAGATGCAGTTTGTACTGAATTAAAAAAATGCAGAACAGTGACCATGCAGTATTGCATAATGCAATAACAGTACTACCCCGTGATATAATCATATTCTCACTAAATAATGAGAGAAGCATAATGGATAATAGTAGTTAACTGACACGCATATGAAAAACAAAAAAACAATATAACACCTTCCCAAGCTGGTCAAATCCATCGAGCTGGTTAAGCAACTCCATGAGAGTTCTTTGAATTTCCCGATCAGCACTTGTTCCCTCACTGAATCTCCGTCCACCAATTGCATCAATTTCATCCATGAAAATGATGCAAGGCTAAACACACAAGAAACCAAACACGATGACTAATTTTGATGGTTTTATCGGAGAGAGATTTCGAAGAATTGAAAGGATAAAAAAGAGAACAGATATCATGTCCAATTTGTTCTAACCTGGTGATCACGGGCGTAACCAAACATTTCCCTGATCAATCTCGCACTCTCGCCTATGTACTTATCAATTATGGCACTTGATACAACCTGCATGTATTTACAATGTATAAAGTAACATATGCAGTAGTGTAACAAGTACATTAAAAGAAATCGCACGTCAACGGCTTAAAACAGAAGTCACAAGCATCTAAGGCTTCACCTTTAGAAAGTTAGCATCTATATTGCTGGCTATTGCTCTGGCTAATAATGTCTTGCCAGTGCCAGGTGGTCCATAGAGAAGAACACCCTGACACAATTAAGATTTTCCCTTCTCTGTTAGTGGAAAGAACCATGGCTATTAACCGCCATGCTGCATAAAATACACAACCTCTATAAACGACCACCTCCTATAAATTACCTTAGGAGGTTTGATGCCAACTCTTAGGAAAAGCTCAGGATTCATTAGAGGCAATTCTATTGACTCCCTAAGTTCCCGGATTTGATCAGACAACCCACCAACTGCCGAATAGCTAATATTCCCGGGATCTTCATGAAGCATATTGTACACAACTGGATCAACCTATAAACAAAGGGGACATCAATAGACACCCCAAAAATAATTGATATACGAGTAAAAAATCATCAACTAAACAACAGACAATATGATAATAATATTCCCAAGGCACATTAGAGAAACTACTAACTTCACGAGGAAGAGCGCGCATAATTGTGAGAGTCGTCATATCAAGAACGACTCTAGTGCCTGACGTTAGTTTTTCCTTGTCCACTTTACTGCGGCAACCAACCACATACCTCGGGCCGCTACTTGCCTTAACTATCACTGTCCAGAGGTAATACATTAGTTCCAACTTCCAAGAATGTACGATAGTTTCCTACCAAAATCTGAGTTACGAATGGAGGGAGGAAAATGAGGAAAAGAACACGCATTAGTAGGTGATGAAGTGAAACATATTCTTATTGTACCAAATTTCCAAAAGGCAGAAATAGAATGAAGGATAGAGAACTCATAATAAAGAGCTCCACACCCGTGTTCAGTTTACAATAGACGAGCAAAAGTGAAGTCTTAGACGAGAATAATTACATCGTTCGTTGTCAAGAGGCCTAAGGACTTCGCCTATGATCTGTCCAACACTTTGAAGTGACTTCAGATCATCTTCGGTTTTAGCATATTCCTTTTTTGTGGCCCGCAGATTCTCTCTCACTGTGTACATTCCAATTTCAATGCATGTTAGTGGCAACATATGTTAGTGGCAACCATGACATATACAGTAGAAAACATCAAATTTTCATAATGTTATTTGGCACCATCATGAAAACAAGATTGAGGAAACCCATTCTAAAAAATCTTAGGTCAAGTACTTCCTTAATGTCACAAGCTGATACAGTGTACAGATCACATTCAAAATCCAGGATAGAGGTCTCACTTGTCACAGTTTGGATCTGATTCGAAACAAAAGGCACCAAGCATATAGCAAGGATAAATTCTCACAGTTTCAATCTGATCCGAAACAAAAGGCACTGGGCATATAGCAAAGGAAAAGTTAATTCGCACTTCCAAATAAAGAGCAGTTTTTTTTGTTACACCACAAAAAGTACGCTTAAAAGGATCAAAAGAAAAGTTTAGGACTTGGAATCCACTTGGGAAATCCATTAAACTACTCTGGTTGAACACCGGTTTCTATCAGATTACTCAAAGGATATCTTTCTACGCACCCACTTTGATGCTCTTTTGGATATTAGTATAAATAAGGGGAAAACTGCACTATAGGTGTTTAACTTTCATCTTTCACTCAATATCTCGGTGACATTACTTCTTACCCTTTCTGTTTACAAGCTTACACAAAAACAAAACAAAACACAATAAATCCCAAAACTTCAGAACAAAAAATTCATTTTCCGCAGAAAAAACTAAATCCTTCACTCAACATTACCTAACACATGCCTTACTACTGGTTTAGCCTTCCTTCACCACAAAAAAAATCATAACATATACGAAGAGGTGAGGTGACAACAATTGCAATCATTACAAGTATCAAAGCACATATGAGAGTAAATACATCTAATAACATATAGAAGTTCACGAAGTCCTATAATTAGATCAGGAACGCGAATCCATCAAAATATTGTGAAAGAAATCAGAAACTAGGGTTTAGTTAGGAAGTAAATCTCACCTCCTCGGACTCTGGATTCGAGCTCCTTGTGCAGAAGAAGCTTTTTCCGGTATTCGGACACCGCGGTACGGCGGCGAACGGCGTCTTCTGTCTCGCCCGACATCAATGTGCGAATCGGCGACGGAATAAGCTAATGGAGAGATTTATTCTGAATCGAACAGAGAATCGAACAGAGAAATGCGGTCTCCGGATCCGGCGTCTCTGCAGCGAGGGTTTTAAACTGCCACTGGCAGTGCTCCCAAAACGACGTCGTTTTTGGGGAGGGATGGCTGAAGACTTTGTGGGGGACTAAAACGACGTCGTTTTGGGTCCCCAGTGTTAAAATATGGGTCCCCAGTGTTTGAATAGAGATTAAGAAAACAATAAGAGACTTATGCCAAATCATTTATTATTTTTTAAATCACCTCGACGAAAAGAAATGAAAACCATAAAATTTTTAATTAAATAAAATTTTTTCGTTTGTTAATTTTTGAACAGCAAAATCTGGGGCATATTTTAACACTGGGGAACAAACGAAAAAAATTTA
>NMUG010010602.1:0-10902 GCA_002855965.1 Monotropa hypopitys
AAACCATAAACCTCGACCTCTTGGGATTAGAACCCCAAGAACCCGAGGTGTAACGAAAGGGATTGAGTTGGTGCTTTAACAAGATTCAATATTGAATCACAAAGATATTAATTTGAATCATATTGATTAGTCACACTTTTTATAACTAAAAAAGAATTTAAAAGGTTTTAAAAAGCCAGTATACTTTTCTATTTGACCAATTCACCCCCCTCTTGGTTGTATTGTGGAATAACACTCCCCAATGGTGATAGCAATTGTAGGACATCTCGGGTCCTTGTATTTGGGAGGGGTGCTAGCTTGCAAAATAGAGTTCACTTGTTTAGTGAGAAAAACACGTTTTGACACGTTCATCTTTATTTTTATTATGCATAAATCCTTCACAAACTTAGCATATGATGGAACTTGTCTTGTGTCATCCAACAAAAGTATGTTAAATTTCACTTGCTTGAAAAGTTCAAAATTTTTAGCCTGTTCATTAAGTTTTGGAAGAGGTTTCAACCTTTGTGGATATGGTGTTAGAATAGGACAAAGTTCCTTTTCAACTTTAGCTTATTGTTGTATTTCACCTCTTGCTCTTAATTTTCAAAAGAACTTTATTTTCCCTTCTCTTCTCATGTCAACTTAATTTCATTGTTAATAAAATTTGGATTTTTCATATTACCGTCCACTATTTTTCCACTCCGTAGTGTTGTGATAGATTTAACATCTTCAAGATTTGTACTACCAGAGGGAATATCATCAATAGAATGTTGTCCCTTAGGATTAACTTGAAGTTGAGCCGGAAATTTACCATTTTCTTGTTGTAAAAGACCAACCGTGGTATTTAGTTTTGTAATCTGAGATTTAAAATCTCCAATGTCTAGTTTTGTGCTTTGCATGAATTGTACAAGTTGATCTTCCAAACTTCTTTTGTGTGGTGGAGTATAATTATTTGGTGGATTGTTTCCATGTTGATTTTGATACCTAAGCCCTTGCACGTGATTAGGAACTTATCCTTTAAAGTTTGAGGGAGGGTGATTTTGATTCACAAAATAATTTGGCCCTTGCTGATTCATGTGTTGAAATTGATTCTGGTTTTGATACTAATTTTGAGGTTGATTTTGTGTTGCAACATGACTTCATTTATTCTCACCTTTCCATCTAAAATTAGGGTGATTTCTCCATCATGGATTGTAAGTATTGGAATAAGGAGAACTAAATGTTTTCCTTTGTTGTTGTGGTTGTTGAGTTTGTTGCATCACATCATTTATAGAAGTTTGTTCATTTAAAATTTCATTGAAAGTTGAGATTGTCGGACAATCATGTATACTATGTATGTTGGTATCACAAATGGTGCATGCTTCCTCAACTATAGGCTGAACCACCACCTCATTTACCTTCCTAACCTCTATTTGCTCTAGTTTTTTGGACAATGGAGAGATTTTTGCATGTAGATCATCATTTTTATTCAAAATGTATTTCCCTCCATTAGGCTGTTGAGGAAAATTTAAATTCCTACTAAAAAACACACCATTGTACATCATTTTGATAAATTGCCTAGTTGTTGGTGATGTTCCTTCATAAAAGAATCTCACAAGTTGCTAAGGCTCATAGCCATGATGTGGAATAGAACTTAGAAAGTCCTTGTATCTCTCCCGACATTGATAGAACAATTCATTAGATTTTTTATAAAAATTTTGAATTTCCTTTTTCAAAGCAATCGTTCTATGTGTAGGGAAGCATTTTCTAAATAATTATCTCAGCAAATGCCCCAACATGTTATGGACCCAGGTCTCAAGGAATTAAGCCATGTTTTTGCCTTCAATAAGATAGAAACAATTTCATGTAAGCACAGTCTTCTCTATAGTTATATTCAAGAATAGTTCAAACAATCTCTTAAAATTCTTTCACATAGAGATAAGGATTTCATTCTCCATGCCATGAAAATATGGTAAATGTTGCAATAAACTTGGACTCACTATAAATTCAGTAGCCACAACAGGTAAAATTGTCACGCCCTTTTTTAAAAACAATTAAAGTAGGGAACAACTATGGATCATCACAACATTCACAAAGCTCTAAGTACCATTTTATTCCCAACACACACGATTATGAAAATCCAAGCATGATATGAAATAAAAGTGAATTCTAATTCATAGAGTATGAGAGACAAGTGGAGTTTAAAGTTTACAAAACCACTATTCTATTACAAGCCCAAAGGGCCTAAATGATATAAGAAAATGCATAAATCCTCAAAACGTGTCAATGCATCACAGTGCTCCAAAATCTCCAAGAGAGGGTTCCTTTCTTGCAAAGTCTAAAAAAAAAGGGCGTATCACACCAAAGTAAAAAATATCTATCAACTAGCATATTTTTGACTGACGTGAACGAGTGTGTGACTATACAGAGTAATATGAACAAATGCATGAGACAATGCAAGGCAATGATCCGACTTCTACAATGTGACTACACCTAGTCAACATAAGTAAGCGTTATTCAAGAGACTACAAGCCAAGAGTCTACACATGTGAGAAAGTTATCGTCAGACCCTGGTGATAACCACCCCTCTGCTAGAACTGCTGTGCAGGTCTGGTAGGAGTCACAACCCCTCCAGTACGAGAAGCCTGAACCGAAACCGCTAGTCCTGTCTATTGGGAGCACTGGGGTCCACCCCACTGCTGATGCTGCACTGGTCTGGCATCACTGCGACCACTATCCTTCCCTGGGAAATCTCTATTCATATGGCCCACCTGGCCACACTCGAAGCAAATAGGTGATCATAAATCAACTCTCACGTGTCCTGTCTGATGACACCAGTGACATACCTTCGGGCTCTGCATGGAACCCGTACTAGCCTGTGATCTCTGGCCTCGAGAGAAATGAGATTGCTCTCTCTGGCGCTTCTTCCCATAACTGCCTAACGACGAGCTGGAGTTGGAAACCTGTCGGCGCGGCTCCCAAATTTTCACTTCCCTTTGCTGCTCTCTCTTGGGATCAATCGTCCTCGCACAATCCACAATATTAGCAAAGACACGAATGCACTGGCTTATAACTAGCCACTGAACGGAATGGTGAAGACCCTTATCAAAATGCTTACATTTCCTCTCCTCTATACTAACCAAATCCGTGGCAAATTGAGACAAAGCCTGAAACCACATCGCATACTGGGACACTAACATAGTCCCCTTTTCTAGTCACTTGAACTACTCTCGCAACTGCTCTCTATAACTCTCGGGGAAATACTGCCCCTCAAAGATAAACTGGAAATCCATCCAAGTCATTCCGCAAACAGGATCGAGAATAGCCTGTGGGTCAGCATCTCCACTGGAAAGCAAACTAGCATGCCTCATCTCGAGTATAGAGCTCCACCACTGACTGGCCTCACCGGTCAACTGATAGGTGGCAAAAGAAATCCTCATCTTGTCCTTCACAATATCCAAGGTGTCCAACACCTTCCGGACCTTGAATAACCAGTGGTCAGTATTAAGGGGACCGCCCTCTCCATTGAACTTGGGAGGATCCATACGCATGAATTCCCGAAGTGCCTCAATCATGCAGTTTCCCGCATTCTCTCGCAGTGCAGCAAATCCGCGACTGGCCTCAACCATAGCGGCCACAAGCTCCCTGGCAAACTGACTAGGGGAAACAAGCCCTTCTGGAACCAGAACAACAGGTGGTACCTCGTTCTCCACCCCTCATATCCTATCGTTTACCTCCTCACTATGAGCATCAGAGGTGTTCGCACCTTGGCGACCGCGACCCCTTTCTCTACCACAATAAGCCATTTCTACAAAAGATTATGAATTCGATGAGAAAATAGCACAAGACAAGGCCCAGACAAATAGTTCAATCAACGACATAAGGCTTAATCAAAGAGAAGGATCTCAACGATATCAAAGATGGATTCTCATAGCCAATGGAATCAATAAACAGGGTTAAACCCAAAGAGAGAAACAATGTGCACATTTTACTTCCTAACTCATGCTAACCTACGGATCATTGCCAATGCATGCTCAACACATTCACACACACATGCTAGACGATGCAAAAATCAAACTCAATGCAACCCATAGAGACTAAGAGTCTCCCCAAAGGCCTAAGTTTTCGCAACCGAAAGCTCTGATACCAAGTTGTCACGCCCTGGATTTTCAAACCATTTTTTACAACAATTAAAGTAGGGAACAACTATGGATCATCACAACATTCACAAAGCTCTAAGTACCATTTCATTCCCAACACACACGATTATGAAAATCCAAGCATGATATGAAATAAAAATGCATTCCAATCCATAGAGTATGAGAGCGAAGTGGAGTGTAAAGTTTACAAAACCACTATTCTATTACAAGCCCAAAGGGCCTAAATCATATAAGAAAATGCATAAATCCTCAAAACGTGCCAATGCATCACATTGCTCCAAAATCTCCAAGAGAGGGTTCCTTTCCTGCAAAGTCTAAAAAGAAGGGCGTATTACGCCAAAGTAGGAAATATCTATCAACTAATATGTTTATGACTGACATGAACGAGTGTGTGACTGTACATAGTAATATGAACAAATGCATGAGATAATGCAAGGCAATGATCTGACTTCTATAATATGACTACACCTAGTCAACATAAGTAAGCGTTATTCAAGAGACTACAAGCCAAGAGTCTACACATGTGAGAGAGTTCTCATTACATATCGAGAAACCAAGTGTGAGTTCATTCGTTCATGTGTTCCATAATTGCACAAAATCAAGTGCACGGGATTCCATTTCAAGTCTATCCATAGGTGATTGAGATCACTATTTACTCATTTATTTCACATTAGAGATATCATCCAGAATTCCATCACAAGTCTATTCTATGTCATGTTTCTTTTATCAAATAGGATAAACCCCGGATTCCCTAGTCAAGTCCAATCCGTATTGTCCCTAGTCAAGTCCATTCCATATTCATGCAAGTGTAAATCCCGGAATCCCTAATCAAGTCCATTCCGTATTTATACAAATTGCAATGTCAATAGGGCGAGGTGTAGATTAGTAGCCCATCGACACACTATCTAACCTAATCCGTCTTCCCCAAAGTCCATTGGGAGGGCTCACATAGCCCCTATTGTGCACAATGTCGTGGGTGGAGCGACCACACCGAGAACCCCTAATCAAGTCTGTTCCCGAATATCACTATCAAGTCCATATTATTCATTAAGTATATCCTGGGAGTCACTAGTCAAGTCCATTCCCGCATTAATGCCACAAGTCATCTATGCCAAGAATCCCTACAATCAAGTCCATTCCCGCATAGAGACTAGCCAAGTTACTATTTGCCATCACATTCGTTCATTGGTGGTCAATATCACATTCTCATTTGATTTCAAGTAAGGGAATTATATCACGCAACATAGTCAATGCGCAACTCAAAGTTATCATACATGACCACCACCCAAAAACCCATCTTGTTTATACCCAATTTCACAATTCTGAAGTTAATTTCACCATATGAGGTCATTTAGACCAAAACCCCCCAAATTAGTGCAATTGGAGTTTATCAAAATTGGGGATTTTCACATATGTTGTCCAAACATGAAATTAAACCTTGTTCTATATGCATACAATCCTAAGGACTCCATATCAACCATCAATTTCATTGTTTGACCTCAAACCCTAGGTCAATCTTACAAGAACATGTCATACACGAAATCTACATGAATTAACAAGATTCTAAGGGAGAGAGGGGGAAGGCACAATCACAAACATACTAGAGATGGATATCCCCTACCTCAAAGAAGCTTAAACAAAACCCTAGCTTTTGAACTTCGGAGAATGGTGGAACTATGGTGCTTCCCGGATAGCTCTCGTCATGTGGAGCGTCGTTCCTTCTTCGCAAAACTCGATTCGAGCCCTCTAGGCCCTTGGAAAATTAGAGAGAAGCGAGGGAGATATGGAATGGAGATAGAGAGAGTGAGAGGCTCCTTAGGGTTAGAAAATGAGGAAGAAGGTGAGGAGTTCCGACTCCTCAAGCCTTAAATACACCCCACTAGTGAAATGCCAAAACTGTCCTTAATGAAAACCCTTCAGCATGAAAATTTGCCTTCACGACCGGTCAGCAAAATTACCTCGACCAGTCGAGCCCATACGGAATACCCCACTGACCCCTCGCGACCAATCGACAGCGTGTTGGTGTACCGGTCACAAGCTGTTGCCAATGTCCACTGACTCTCCGCGACCGGTCGACCGAAATAAGGGGTACCGGTCGACACCTTAAAATTTCCAAAATCTTAAAAAATGCTAACTTCTTTTCCCGGCCTCCGATTGAGGCGATTCAAGTCGCGTTCGATTCGTAATCGAATTCTCTACCATTTTCTAAGGTCAACCACCTCAAAATCGCGATACGATTTTGAGATAAAAGTAAATCGAGATTCATAATTTGATTTAAAACATGAATTAAATTCCAAAAATCATTTATAAAATACGGGTCGTTACAAAAATAATGCATGAAGGTGTTGTTGTTCTAGCAAGATTTAAATAATCTCTCATTGTTCTATTGATAATGCTCATGATTATTCCTAATCTTTTCCTCAAGAAATTTATCATTTGGTCTTTGATTGTTCTATCCATTTACTCAATTACAACCATTATTACCTTGTTAAATGTTTCAAATATTGTTTGGGAGCCTATCTTTATTTTTATCAGTTGGTCAGTCCGTATTCATCTATGTGCGACTTAAGGTGCGATTGTAGGTACAATTAGGTTAGGCGTCCCTAGGGTTTCGATGTCCTGCTCATCGGGTGGAGGCGCTAACGGTGCGAAGACTCACGCAACTTAGGTGTCGTCGTCCTCATCTTTGGCAGAGCTTCTTACGGTAGGGGTGATAGAGAGGATGTTGGACAGAGTTGAGTCAGGCTCGAGGGAGGATCTATCACCGGTGCTTCGAGTGGCAGGGTTAAGCAAGGTTGTCATGCAGAATGGGAGCGCAAGATACCTACTGTAGCTCATCGATGGGGCTCGTCTCCAGATAGTTGTTTTCTCATAGAGGAAGAACGATTTGGTCCAGTCTCAGAGTATATAGAAGGGTTCGTTCATTCGGGTTTCTGAGTTCACCAGCTGTGTTATCAAGGGGCGTTCAGTTTTGAATATTATCGACCTGAAAGTGGTTCGGGCCAATGCAAGGATCCTTTTACCAGGTAATATCGGCGACTGTAATAGGAGTGCAGGTGAAGTCAGGGCTGAGTTGGGTTTAGTTGGTTCGGTTGTTCTGGGTTTATTGCAGGGTCAAAGGGAGCTGGGTGTTGCTGGTGGGATTTCTTCAACATTTCGTCCCAACTATGCCCCCTCTTCAGCTGTGTATTCTGTAGATTTTGATGTTGCACTGGTCTCTCGAGCTGAGGGTAAGGTTTCTTTCATTAAGGATTCATCGACGCCTGCGCATATCCCCAATTCTCTGGTATTTGTTTCTTCGATTTCTACTGGGATAGTTTATGAGTTTGCTCCTGAGGTGTTTGTAACCGAATCGAATTTGCTTCTTCGATCATTATAGTTTTTGGTTCTGGTGTTTTGTTGGGTAACCTTCTTCGTGAGAGTTTGTCGCAGCCCCTGTGGTGTTCTATTGTGCCATCTTCGGTAGATCTTATTCGGTTAATTTCAAGGTTGTTGTAGGTTAAAGTTAGAGTTTGTGGGTTGTCTCTTTGGGTGTTATTGCTACAAAGGTCAAAGCATCTCCTTGGGGTGTCTTACAGGGATGGTCGACATCGCAGGCCAGGTTTGTGACCTAGGAAATGCTCTCCTCACCTTCTGCGATTGTAAATCTATATTATGGTAGATGGGCATTCATTGTCATAGTTGCTGCATTTGGGGACTTTTGGAAGTTCTGTTCTCCGGAGATCATTCTTGGGTGTTTGTTGTTGAGGTTCAAGTAGGGAGCGAGAGTTCCAGCAGAGTTAGGAGACATAGGAGATGTTTCATCATAGAAGATACTGGTGGATGATATTTGGCAGAGGCTATTAAGATGATAGGTTGTTTAAGTGGCTCGTCTAGTCCCGTGGAGTGAGATATGGTAGTGTTGCATGTGTGGCGGTATGTTTTTGTTTTTTGTTACATGTGTGGCTGTGTTGCTATGGTAGATAGGATGATAGGTGGCGGTTTAGCTGGCAGTTAGGTTGACAGTCTGTGTTTTGTTTGGGATCCTTCGTTCTTTACTTCTGGCTATGTATTTGTCTACAACGGGTGCTCTGGTTGCATGAAGGGATGTCAGTGGTTAGGATGCTTTGTGTTGGGTGTGCTATTTGTAGTGGTGGATTAGGTTGCTTTGTAGTGGTCCCAGGCATCCAATAGCCTATTGTATGTTTTTTGGGTTGTTTTTTTTTATTGCTTATTTGCGTGGTTCTTTGGGCAGATGTTTGGGTGTGGGGGTGGGTGGTAGTTCTTTGTATCTCTGTTATCGTTTTGTCCTGTTGTATAGTGGTTATCTTGATTTTAATATACTTTTTGCCTTTTAAAAAAAGGATTGTTTGGGAACCCATGGTGTTATTTTCAAGGTTTTCAATTTGAATTTCCTAAGCAAAACTAGAATTAGAATTCTTTATCACTAGTTTATTTTCCTTATCACGTTTGCACATAAAAATTTCAATCAACACTCCAAGTATCAATGCAAAAAGATGAAGTACAATTTATTAGTAGGAAATAAGATCTTAGCAAGGGTTGCCAAAATTTAAGTTCATAAGAGAATTTACAGAGAAATACCTCAAAAGCAAAAATTGTTTCTTAACACCAAGCTATATTTCTGGAAATAAACCTTTTCTTTTCAGAAATAAAAGAGTCTGTCCTTTTCCAACTCTGGACACAGTTTACACTTCCGAAAGTATAACACTATTTTCCAAAATTCTAGCTCTTAGCTTTTCGATCGCAAAGGATGTTTCTTTTTGCTCCTCGCCGTGTCGTTCCGAGTGAAAAATAAATTTATAAAACACCGAGTTTAACACAACTCAAAGAATAGTGGTAAGCACGAGTATCGTCCATAGAGAAAAAATGGAATACGTCAAATGATTTCAAAAGCTTTCTAGATTGGTTCAATGAAATTTAGGGAAGGTTGGTTGATTTAGGAAACTAATTAAATTGAAAACAAACAAAATAAAATTGATTGAAATTTATGAAGAGTGATTCTAAGGGTCCGACTCCACTCCTCTCTCACTATTCGCGTTCTATCTAAGTTAGGCATCAACACGGATCCTGCGAGGCTAATGCTCGAATTGGCATGTCCTAGCAAAAGTGATAGAAATAAATCCCACAAATTAGTTTCTAGCATAAACTATCTTCGTTGCACAGATTGTATCACTAATCCGGGCAAGCCCTCTAGCATACAATACGTCTTGCGAGAATAGCCTATCTTAATCACACAAAGATGTAGGTGAACAAAAACCAATGTATGCATGGTGTTCAAATCTAGAATATGAACATAAAAATGATAAAGATTCAGTACGATTCATAAAAGCATAAGTTCATAGATACACGCAAAAACCAATTCAATACGCAAATAGACGAACGTAATCACTTGTTGAGGAGCTTTGTCTTCTCCCTAGATGGAGAGTTTAGCCAACCATGGAGGTTACACTCATGGCTTCCATGCATAAAGGAGAGAAGGGAAGAGGAGGAATAAAGCAAGGAGGCTAGGGTCTTCTTCACTCTTAGAGACTCCCAAAGACAATACAAAAGATGATGAACATAATACAAAAGAGTCCCCTTTTAAAAGCCTCTAAAAGCTTGAAAAATAAGTTAAAAATTATGTACTACTGCCTCACTCGTCCGGACTAATGTTTCCCTTGTCCGGACGACCAAGCCTAGTTCAGAAAATCACTATCAAGAAGCCTCGTCCAGACCAACTTTGACCTTCGTCCGGACCAACTTTCCTCGTCCAGACCATCAGTGCTTTGGCTTCATTGCATGGCTCTGGGGGATTCATCCGGATGACCAGTGTAACGGCCCCGAAATTTAAATCATTTTTTTGAAAGGGGATATTAGGGCATTTTAAATAAAATACTACAACATAAAGTCCATCTTCCCATGCATGTCCAAACCACAGACCAATCACAAGCAAGAAGTAAATGAATCCAGTTTAAATATTACAGAACGGGTACCCAAATAAAAGATAAAGCGCGGAAAGATAATTAAAATGCATTACAATAATTGAGTTCTTCAAATTCTTCAAAGTCTTGGATCCAAACTATGCCAAGTGATCCTTCCCTAAAAATAGAGAGTTAGACATATGCCTAGTAGAGAAAATCTAAACAAATGATATATACAATAAGTGTGAAGAAAATAAGAATATTATGCATGCAAAAGAGTCCGATAGGTTTCCAACATAAGATAGTCAAGTGTAAGTAAGTTTTCCAAAATAGTCTCCAATAAACTGTTTGATTTCCAATTGTTCATCAACATCCAATGACCGTGTCAAAACACACCTTATCAAGATAAAGGTTTTCCAAA
The DNA here is from genome assembly GCA_002855965.1 of Monotropa hypopitys. Classification (NCBI taxonomy): domain Eukaryota; kingdom Viridiplantae; phylum Streptophyta; class Magnoliopsida; order Ericales; family Ericaceae; genus Monotropa; species Monotropa hypopitys. The sequence goes on from NMUG010010602.1 coordinate 10,440, forward strand.
TGATTTTCCAAGTTTCCTTATCAACATAAGGTTAATCATTTATAGAGAAAGTTTAGGCTATTAATTCTGAATTAGATGCTCATCAACTATCTAACTGTATATTTCAGAAAATTACTCGACTCGACAGGAGGGTCCAGTCAAACCCCCATTACGCAATATTATGAACGTAAACATTCAGGGACCAAAATCCTGGGAATCAAAATCCCATAATGTATAGCCAACCCAAGGATCAAAATCCATACTAAATCACAAATGATTTCAACTTCCCAATTTTTCCAAGATTTTTAATTTTGGGCCAAAGGCCGAAACTCAATATTTTATAAGGTATCAATATACTAATTCATGATTAAAGGCTCCAATTTAATGTTTCCAAGCTCAATTGACAATTTCTCCAAATTAGTCAAACTAGGTCAAAATTAAGGTTTTAAAAAAATTTGGGGCTTTTCAATTTTATGCTTAGGAA
>NMUG010010603.1:0-10902 GCA_002855965.1 Monotropa hypopitys
GTTCCGTGTTCCGGGTTTCGGGTTCCGGGTCCGTGCCTCATGGGTTCATAGGAATGTGCCCCATGCCACGGGCGGGCCTAATCTTTTTATAGAAAATCCAATTATGATAATTGGATTGGGCTTGTGTTTATATGTTGTGAACTTAATGGGCTTGCCATTTGTTGTGGGCTTGTGGGCCTACGGGCTAATCCTTACCTGGCCCAACCTGGAGTCTCTTCACCTCCTATGTCTATACAAATACTGCAGTGGTATATATAACAGCTGTATTGGTAGTAGCATTTGATATACCTTAATGCACCTAACTGCAGCAGACCAAAGGTCTCAGCCTGGGCATCCAACAGTCTGGCCTTTGTTATATATTGGCAGTGTAATCCTTCTATTCATCACTCCCGAATTCCTCCTGCTACATCTTCCTATTACTACAGATCTTCCTAACTGTTCCTTCACCTGTCCAGAGAGAGTAAGTTCAACGCAAACCCTAGCACCTCCGGTGGGGCAGCTAAAAAGTGTTAAGGGAATTGTGTTTACACAGGCCTCCAGTTTTGTTTTCATATCTTCATATATTGCTATTTTTTAGTTCTGTTTTTAATAGATTATCACTACAGATATTACTGAGGTCAAGTCCATACATCATCCAAGCAGAAAAAGAAAAGAAGCATAAAAAGAAAGAAGCATAAAAAGAAAAGAAACAGAGAAGGAAAAGCCTATCTAAACAATGAGAAACTTATGTTGCTGAGGGTCTTGAACACCCGCAATCGGAGTATCAATAGCATCAGAATCAGAGGATGACTGTACGAGAGCTACACATTCCAGATTCCCAAGAGCTTTCTCAGTTTGCGATAGTTGCATTCCCAAAAGGAGCATCAAGTCCTTGTTCTTCTACAGGAGTAGGGGTTCGCTCCACGGATAAGGCCTGGCTTGGGAAGGGAATCTTCATCTTAGAAGGGAATCCACTGCCATGCCACAGGCATCCGTGGCGACACCCCCACATCTCCGTGAAGATGAAGTCCTTCAGCTGAGGTAACTGCTAATAGAATTGAGTAGTATAGTTGGATACAGTTACCTCGTATCCTTTGACATGGCCCTAATCGTAGGCTTGTTTAGCCGCCTGTGTGGCCTTTTGCAGTTTAGCACAGCATGATCAAGCTCTATCATCTTGACCTTGTATTTTCCCATAGCAACAAACTCTCTACCTCAAAAGCTTTGGCCCTTTTCTCCATTTCTACATAGGCATCAACCCTCATTTGGTCTAGCGTGACCTAACTCTTCTTCTCAGCTTGGGCCAGGGCATCCTATAGATTTTGGTACTTTACCTTCTCCACAGTAAGAGCAGCAGAGGCATCTTCATGCTTCTTGGAGAGAGTATGGACCTTTTCCTTGATCCCTTTGGCCAATGCCATTGCTTTTCTCAAGTGGTCGGTCTCTTGGACGTTCTATGAATGCACACAATTATAGCTGTCAGAGAACTCCCCCGCGCATTGCATGACCTGTTAAGAGGGAGAGGAAAGTCAGAGTAAGCAAAGTAATGTGAAATCAAGAAGGAAAAAATACAGGAAACAGTTAAGATCAGAACCTTCAGGTAGTACAAGAGAATTTTCTGGGACAAGGCTCCCGTGGTAGTATTGCCCTCGTTCGCAACATCCATGGGTAACATTGCAGCACGGGCTACCCCATAGGTGATAGCTCCATCCAAAAGCTGGTCACTTCTCTTGACCAAAGTCTCATCATCTTTCAAAATATTGGATCCCATGGGTCGTCAGCATCTGTAGCTTTCCCTTTCTCTGTCCGGGTTAGCTCACCTTTCCTTTGTCTTTTTAGACCAGGCAACCCTTCGGACGGATCAGATGCCTACTTGGACCTCGAGCGAGTACAGAGTGGTTGATCAGCTACCTCAGGAGCAGCACAGTAGGAGGAGGTGATGGGACCTAGTTGATGGGGACATCAAGGATTGGAGGTGGCATCGCGACATCAATAGTAGCAACAGTAGGGGCTACAAAGGCCGATTGTATGACCCTCTTGGGGGTGGGACTCCGAGCTTTGGGGTTCGACTTGTACATGTTCAATAAATTGAAGGAAGATATGTCGTCTTCCCATCCAGTTAAATAAGAGAATTTGTGAGGAAGGCCAGAGGGATCATGTGATGATGATCCAATGATCTCAATGTCTTTGGGAGAAGAATGGGTCTCCCACTAATCTACCACTTGCAAGACGTCTGAGGTCCCGACGTCTATGGGTCGAGGCTCAGCAATGGTAACTCCATGGTTAGGGAGGGGAATTCTATAAGGGACGGCGAGCTCTATATGGGCTACGTCCAAGTCCAATTTAGACTGTCTCTCATTGCGGTACTCTTGGTAGTGTAGCACGTACCCCAGAAGATTCTCGACTGATCTGTTAATCAACTTTCCGGATGGAAGGATAAAATTGATGGCTTTGGAGATCTCTTCGCTCTTTACAAACTTGTTGTGAATAGAGTTCCTATTGACATAGGGATCTGCAACAACAAAAAAGAGAGAGTTCAGTTAATGTCCAAAAAATAGCAGAAAGAAGATTAAATATAAAGTAGGAAAAGTTACTAACGAGGGGCCCCGTCTGCACGGGGAACTGGATGTTCCCTCTTAGATCTGGAAGTGAACTCCCAATTCCTTGTCACGATCACGAAATCATCGTCGTCCCCTCTAGTAGAGTCCAGGATCCACATCACCAGTTTCCCATTTTAGAGCGGACTTTCAAATACTACACACCATCCCGGATGTGGTTGATGGTGTAATGGTACAACAACTCATATATGCCAATCTGGGATGCAGTGATTAGATTCAAAACAGCAATGCCCATCATAACCCAGACTATATTGGTCGCCACTTGCATCAACATCAAGTTCAGATAATAAAGAAAATGTTGCAGAAGAGGGTGAAGAGGAAATCGCACCTCAGCCTCAACAACTTGGATTACTGGGATGTGGAAGGTGTTGCTATTTTTAGAACTCCAAAGGTATCCCTCAGGAGCCAAGCTGATTGCAACGTCCTCCAGAATCTCGTAATCTCGTCGGAAGCACTCAATTTTCTCCGGTTTGTCGATGAGTGACCGAAAGAAACATATGTCCATTGAGCAAGGACTCGAAGAAAATCAGAAAGGGATGGTCGAGCGAAATCAAAGGCATGGAACAAGAAGGACTTACAGAGAAGATCAGAGAAGGTCAAAGAAAGGCGCAAAGAAGTTAGGGTTCCTGAGAGCTCTGGTACGCAGAAGATTTCAAGAGATAAAGAGGTAGAAGGGGTCAATTTGAAGATAAGTACAACATTTAAATCAAAGATGTGGTTTGCGTGGGGAGTCACGTCCCATCAAAATGCGAGCCTAGGCCTATCACATTAATTGCGCATTAATTAGCACAACAATAGAGAAATGATGATTGGACTTTATCAATAAGTGGAATGGCATTATACAGACTGTTTGTTAGCTTTTTACACTCCAGTTGTAAGGCTGCAATAGCCAAAGCTGGAGGCAATTGTGGTAGGGTAAATTAGGATTTGCCACATATAAAGGCAAACTATGGATTTCCATGGACATTACCTCTGATGTAGGACAGCTAGACCATAGCTGCACACTAGACCTTAGCCGTACTACCATACATATGGCCATACAGCTCATACCTGTACAGATCTCTGCCGAGCTACCAACATCTGTCGAACAACCCATTTCTTCACGAAGCCTTCAGCCCAGCCCAGCCCAACCATCCCAACCCAACCAGCTCAGCCCAGCTACTCACCTCATCACGGCCTCAATAGCTGCACCCCAGCTCAGCCACGCTCCTGCAGTCCTATTGGAATGAGACAAAACGGGACCACCTAATAATACCTGACATGCATATTATACCTTTTTCAAATTCTGTTAGGATAGTACTATTTGTAATCATTATTTAGGGATATTTTTATATTTTCTCAGTCATTCTTTTAGGGTTTTCTGTATATCCTTTGGGGGCTATATAAGCATAGAGATGTACAAATTTGGATAACTTCTGAAAATATATGTAATTCCCCATTTTTGGATTAAGAGCATTGCCTCCTTCCTTCTCAGGTGGATTCCTGAACTTCAGGTGGATTCATGTGTTGCTTGGTGAATTCCTCGCACTTCTACCAGATTACGGTGATAATCCAATCATCCCATTCATGGTTCTGCTCATCCAGAATAATCTTCTCCATTTTCCCCGCCTTGCGCTGCATCAGTTGGTATGAGAGCTTACTTCCAATAGATGGTGCTCCGGAAGAACGATCAATAATAGTGGGAGCCTTGAGGATTATTCAACAGGAGATGCATAAACTACACAAACTTGTTGAGCGCCTCACCATCGAATTTGCTCATGTTTAGGTCCATTAAGAGTAGTCCCAAGCTTTCCCTGAACCTGTGGGCCAAAATGGTGCACAAGCTGGAGTTCCTCGAAGGATTCAACATCAATGTCCCTTGCTAGAACCCCTATCAGATTCAAACAGTGATACAGATGAACGAGTTCTTAATTTTGGTGACCAAGTAAGACCCAATGAAAATAGAGACTATAGAATGAAGGTAGAGTTACCTTCCTTTGATGGATATCTGGATGTCGAAGGTTTCCTAGACTGGATTTTAGAGGTAGAGCATTTTTTTATTACATGAATAACGAAGAGGAAAGGAAGGTCAAGTTTGCGGCCTATCGGTTGAAAAGTGGTGCATTTGTATGGTGGGACCAGTTACAAATGTCCAGGGCACGACAGAATAAGAATCCTATCCTTTTATGGCCAAGGATGAAGAAGCTGATGAAATAAAGATTCTTAACGGATCACTATGACCAGTTATTGTTCTAATAGTATCAGAATTGTTGGCAAGGAAACATGTCAGTTAAAGCCTACACCAAGGAGTTCTACAGATTTGTCCTCTCGTAACAACTTGGTAGAGACTGATAATCAACAAGTTATTAGGTTCAAAAATGGCCTACACATGCCTATCCAAGATAGGGTTATGTTGTAGACAACATTCACTCTAAATGAAGTCGTCGAGCTTGCCCTACAGGCTGAAACCCAGTTAGACAGGCTCAGTGCGGGAGCTCACAAGTTTAGCCAAGATGCCCCTAGAGGATAGCCAGTAGGTGGGAGAAAAGAGATGTCAGTCCATACGGGTGGACATTTGTTTGGTAGCGTGGCCAATGTAGGAAGCCACGGTGCTAACCCGCCAGTGCGACTAAACACCAAAAAGGTAACATGACCTTAGAAGTCCACCCAAACACCCTACACCCTATCCTCCCAGTCCATCAAATGTTACAGATGTGGGGAGCCAGGTCATCGTTCCAACATCTGCCCAAACCGACGAGTTGCCAACCTTGCTTGCCAAGGAGATGAAGAGGAAGAGAAGGTGGAAGAACAGTTTCTCGATTTTGAAGATGAATAAGTAGTGGAAGCTGATGAAGGAGTTGTCTTTGTTGTTCGAAGGTTGTTGTGTTCTCCAAAGTTGGAAATATAGACTCAATGGCACAACATCTTCCGTACACATTGCACGGTAGTCTAGAGAGTATGTGAGCTAATCATAGACGGTGATAGCACAAACAATATAGTTTCTCGTAATATGGTGGACAAAATTCAACTAGAGACAGAAGCTCATCCCAAACTGTACAAGATTGGATAGATTAATGACATGTGAGAAGTAAAGGTAAGCGAACGATGCAAAATCCAATTTTCCATTGGACAGAAGTATAAAGATGAAGTAATATGTGATGATGTGGATATAGAGATGGCATTCCCATCCGAACCGATGGTTATCCGAACCGAACCAATGATTTATAACCAAACCATAACCGAAATTTTATCTGTGGATATGGATATGGATACAAAAAATACGTTTCTAGTTCGGTTACGGTTATCCAGAAAACCGAACCGATAACTAAACCGTTAACCAAACCGAAATAATAACCGAACCGAACCATTTATATTATAATACTCTTATATATATAATACATATTTTGGATATTAATATAAATTTATAATACATTTTTTGAAAGAAAAAAAATACAATCTGCGGATATCCATTCGAATTTGGATAACCATGGATAGGAATACAATTATGGATTTTTATAACCGTTCGGATTTCGGTTCCGATACGGATATAGTTTGGATTTCAGTTTTTAGATATGAATATCCATAAAAACCGAACCGAACCGTTGCCATCCCTACGTGGACATGTCGGCATGCCATATGCTTTTGGGCCGCACATGGCAGTTTGACATTGGGTCAACCCACAATGGCCGACTCAATACTTACACTTTCATGCACAATGAAACCAAAATCACCTTAGTCCCTGTGGGAGGAGGACAGAAGCCTAAATAGGTCAAGCCGGCCAACAAGACTCTTCTAGTTGTGTCTAACTTGGAAACAGATGAGTTAGAGACAAAAGAGGTCCATGTTTTGGTAGTTAAGGGAGAAGGTCCCTAATCGACTAGTGTGCCAGACGAGCTGAAACCACTTATAGACGAGTTTGGATCCATCATGACAGATGAGCTGCCAGACAGATTACCCTCAGCACAAGACATACAACACCAAATTGACCTAATCCTGGGATCTCGTCTACCAAATCTACCACACTACGGAATGAGTTCAATTGAACATGTTGTACTCCAGGATCAGATTAGTGAACTGTTGAAGAAGGGATTTCTCCAAGAAATCTTGAGCTCGTGTGCAGTTCTTGCACTCTTAACACCAAAGAAGGATGGAAGTTGGAGGATGAGTGTTAATAGTCGAGCTGTGAACAAAATAACCGTAAAGTACCGTTTCCCAATCCCCATGCTGGAAGACATGTTTATATCAATTGGCAGGAGCAACCATATTCTCCATATTAGATCTCAAAAGTGGTTATCATCAGATCAGAATCTGCCGAGGAGATGAGTGGAAGACAACTTTCAAGACCAAGGATGGGTTATATGAGTGGCTTGTTATGCCATTTGGTCTCTCCAATGCTCCTAGTACCTTCATGCGACTCATGACCCAGGTACTCAGACCCCTTATTGGTTCATGTATTTTAGTTTACTTTGATGATATACTTGTCTACAGCCAAACCCGACAGCAACACTACCAACACTTACGGGAGATATTGGTCTTGTTGAGAGATCATACCCTCCACAGAAATTTGAAGAAGTGTAGCTTCTTGACCAGTAGCATTGTATTTTGGGGCTTTGTGATCAGTTCAGAAGGACTACCTGCTGACCAAGAAAAGGTTCGAACTATACAAGAATGGCCAACACCTACATCGTCTCAGGATGTGAGGAGTTTTCATGGCCTTGCCATATTTTACAGATGATTTATCAAGGATTTCACTAGCATTGTGGCACCCTTGATGGAGTGTTTGAAAAAGAAGCAGTTTACTTGGATTGCGGCAGTCGAGCAGAGCTTTGTCTTGCTCAAGGAAAAACTATCTTCAGCACCAATTTTAGCCTTACCAGATTTCGACAAAGTGTTTGAAGTCTATACTGATGCCAGCTACATGGGTATATGAGCTATTATCTCTTAGAAGGGCCGCCCAGTAGCTTATTATAGTGAAAAGTTGAGTGATGCTAAGAAGAACTAGACTGCTTATGAGCTAGAGCTCTACGCGGTGATCCAAGTGCTAAGAGTATGTGAGCACTACCTTATCCACCAGGAGTTTGTGCTCTACATCGACAACAAAGCTTTGGAATTCTTGAACAATTCGGCTACCATCAATAGGAAGCATGCCGGGTGGATAGCAAGAGTACAAGCTTTTAAATTCACCCTCAAGCACACTACAGACACTTCCAATCGCGTTGCTGATGCGCTTAGTCGGAGAGCATCCATACTAACCCTTGCCTGCAAAGAAATTGTTGGTTTTAACTTTCTCAAAGAACTATACGAGGAGGATGAAGACTTTAATAATATCTGGGCTTAGTGTCAGCTTCACCAGACCATCTCAGATGGATTCCCTATTTATGACGGCTATCTCTTCAAAGGAAACTAGCTTTGCATACCGCAATCATTATTGTGAGAGCTTCTCATATGCGAGGTGCATTGCGGGGGTTTAAGAGGACAAGTAGGGCAATACAATACTATTCTGCATGTGGAAGACAGGTATTACTGACCCGGGCTCAAATGTGATGTTAGACGTCTGGTCTATAAGTGCTATACTTGCCAAACTGCCAAGGGGCAAACACAGAACACATGCCTCTATACACCTCTACAAGTTCCTGAAGCACCTTGGAAAGACCCTATCTATGAATTTCGTTTTAGGATTGCCAAGAACTCAGAGGACCACTGACTCAATTATGGTGGTCGTTGACATGTTTTCAAAGATGGCACATTTTGTGGCATGCAGGAAGACACATAATGCATCCAACATTGCCAACCTTTTCTTCAGAAAATTTTTTCAGTTGCATGGTGTGCCCAAATCCATCACTTCGGAGAGAGACAACAAGTTCTTTAGTCATTTTTGGAGGATGTTATGGGCCAGATTCGAGACCAATTTGTGGTTCAATAGCACTTGTCATCCCTAGACAAATGTCTAAACAGAGGTAGTCAACCGCACTCTTAGAAATATACTACACTGATTCGCCAGAGACAAACCCAAGCAATGGGATTTACAGTTGCATCAAGTTGAATTTACCTTCAACAGTACGATGAACAGATCCATAGCACGGACCCCATTTTAAGTTGTCTACTGCCATGTGCCCGTACACACACCTTGATCTTGCACCTCTCCCATACTGAACAGGACTAAGCTAAGATGTGGAACCTAAAGCTGATGAAGTGATCCACACACTCCAAGACACCAAAACAAATTTGGAGGAATCTAATGCCAGATACAAGAAGCAGACCGACAAGCAGAGAAGAAAGAAAGTGTTCAAAGAATGATACCTGGTTATGGTGCACATTCGGAAGGACAAACTTGTAGTTGGAACGTACAACAAGTTGAAAATGAGGAGAGTTTGTCCTTGCCAAATCCTTGGTAAGATCAACAATAACGCGTACAAAGTGGACCTTCCTACGGACTTATACATCTCCAATACATTTAACGTCGGGGGTTTGATTGAGTACTACCTCTTGAGTCTGCAGAAAACTCGAGGACGGGTTATTTTCTAGTGGGAGAGCCTAACGTAGGACAACTAGACCACAACCGTACACCAGACCTCAGCTCTATTGCCATATATACGGTCGTACAACTCACACTTGTACAAACCTCTACCGAGCTGCCAACATCTGCCAAACAACATGTTTCTTCACAAAGCCTTCAGCCCAGCCCAACTACCTGATCCCGGCTACTCACCTCAGCACGGTCTCAACAGCTACTGTAACGCCCATCCCATATAAAAATAAATATTATATTACTAAAAATAAGTCCGAAAATATTTTTATGAGATTAAGAAAAATAAATCAGTCGAGCGACTAAATTTTGGGATTTTTCAGAATTAGTTAATTATTTAATCATTTATATTTTAATTATAAGAGACTTATATATTTATAATTTAGATTAAATGGGTGGCATGCAAGGGTTATATGTGATTTGAGTGAAGGGAAATATGGTAATGGCTCTATAAAATCTGATTAATGAGATATAAGAGATGTTTTGCTCATTAGGGTTAGAGGAAAACCTTGGTGACTAGAGAGATTAGGGAGAAAGACTTAGAAGAATTTTTAAATCAAGGCTTGGATCAAGGGATTTTGGAGGAGAATCCTTCATAAAGGTTGTTCTAAACATCCTTAAGGTAAAATTTACCATTTTGGATTTTTAATTCCGTACACCATTAAGCACAGATTAATGTTTTTCTACTAATCACGTTTAGCCACTGATTTCTAAGATCTACTTTGAAAAATTATGATTTTGAGTGAGTTAGATTTTGTTTTTAAAGCCCAAATTTGAGTATGATTTGAGGGTAAGTGTATACTACATCTTAGAGTAATTGGTTTCTCTGATCTATATGCTAAAAATCATATTATAAGAGTTTTGATTAAGAAAAATCGTGGGGTGATTAGTAGTTTTTTTTTTCAATCTGCTGCCTAGTGCACTGACCGGTATGCGCACCGGTATACCGGACGGCATGCCGACTGTGTACCGGTTGACCAGATCTGCCCCCAAAACATGTATTTCTGATTCAAATATTTATAAGGGTGGTAGTTTATGTTGTTTTAGGAACATTTGATGTTTTAAGTTTCTGAAAATAACTTTGTTTAGCTAGTGTAATCGTTACTTGAAATCTGATTAAAATGTCTATTTCTGTGCCTTTCTGGGTAACCGGCATGCTAGCCGGTACACCGGTCCCATACCGGGTGTGTACCGGTCACTGAAAAAACTGTTGGAATTAAATAGAAACCTTGAAAATGAGTTTGGAAAATTATATAATCTGGAATTTGATTCTTCTCTACAATTTATTCAGTTCATCTCATATGTTTAAAGTTGGTTAAAAAGATTAAGAAGTTTTAATAATTACGTTTTGTGAAATATTATGATTATGTCACTAGTGCAAGAATCTAATTCGTAACCTTGCTTTCAGGGGAGAGCTCGAGGTGGCCTAATCCATCCTCGTCAAATTCAAAGAAATCGGTTTAAGACCTGTCTGTGAGTGCAATAGTTACTTTAAATTCTATGAATTTTTCATATTTCTATTATTAGCTTTCCGATAATGTTGTATCTGCTTAGTTGTACATGAACACCTAGAATCTTGCTAGGATTGTACGAGACACTTTCTGATGTGCTTTAGAGACATGTGACTAGATTCCTGCATTTCTGGAAATTCTAATAATCTGATAACTGTGTGAAAATCTGTTGTCTAGTGTAGGGTTCCTTTAGCCTTAATGGCCAGTGGAACGTGATTCTAGGCATATCATTGCCATTCGCAAGTGTAACGTCCTTGCAAGAGAAGTATAATCAAGGGGCCCGTGCGCC
>NMUG010010604.1:0-10900 GCA_002855965.1 Monotropa hypopitys
TATCGAAAGCTATGTTAGGACAACGCTTACGACGTCAATGAGAGAAAACTGGACAACAAATTTGTCGGCAAGCCAATCAATTGACTTTTACATCCATAGAATTTCCTCGAAAAGCATCCAAGAAAATAAATGTTTCCTATGCTTTGAATTCATCAATTGTCCACCTTCCTGAAACTCCAAATCTAAGAGATTGTATTGCTATTACAAGAACTCCTATAATTATCGATAGTATGTTGTGTCATCTTGAACCTCAAGAACACCAAGATTTAATACCTCTGGTACAAAGTCATGATAAAGAATCTATTCTTGTGCACGACATACCTGGTGAAAGTTTCCCAATTCATAATGAATCTGAAGTGTGTATGTCGCCTCCACGTAATCTTGAAGAAGAGATTCTAACCGTGACAAATGCATCCGTGCATGGTATGCAAACTAATCATTCCTGTCATGCATACTTGCCTACATTGCTTCCTCCACATAACCTTGATATGTAGAGCGCATCTTTACTTTCAATTCATCGATAAATTACTTTTATTAGTCTTTGTTCAATTAACAACCCTTACTATATATTTTTGTAATTTATGCATAATTAGACATATACATGTAGGTTTCCTCCTCAAATTTGAGAAAATCAATATATTGCTGATGACATCGAGGATGCATCTCCAAGTACAAGGGTTCCTCTTCAAAATCATCACTATATAGACCGGATGGATGTAATATGTAGTAATTTCAATGTCATACATTGGATGGGCGAAAATTGGCACATTCATCTTTAATTCGCCCCCCTTTTGGAACTTGTTGTTTACAAGGAAATATTAGGTTACCTTCACTGGTTATTCCTCCACTGTCATTCCAAGAATTATATGATGGCAATGATGAGCGATCAAAATCATTTCGGCAGTATAATCGAGAGTATAATGTAGCTAATGCTTTTATAAGTCTTGGTGCTAAATTAGATACACGAGTTCTTAACGGTAGAGGCCCTTCATCATTCACTATCCACTGTGAATTATGCCATCAAATAGGATTATTATTGCCACAACTAGGGCATGCAGGAATTTATTCTCAGTTGTACATTTATGACCCTGAATTTGCACTACATGCTCGCAATCAAAGGAATCCTCATCTGAGAAGAGACGTGCTCCAAACAATTCAAGATAGTTTGTTGGAATTCAATCCATTTCTCGACAAATTTATTCGAGCTTATGAGATATTAAACAAATCTGAATCATTTGGACAAAATTTACCTACTTATCTTCACTACAGTTCATCAACTGATCATCGTCGATATAATCTCCCAACAACTGATGAAATTGTAATAATTTTATCGGGTGAAGGAATTGAGTATAGTGGAGTGAGAGATATTATCTTGCATTTGAGAGGAAACAATGGGTTAATGCAAGTGAATGAATGTCACCCAGCTTATTTACCATTAGATTATGTTCTACTATTTCCTCATGGTGAGCTTGGATAGAAACCTGAGATGAAATATTGGGATGTACAAAACAATCGGTACACAGATAAAAGACTTACTCAATTGGAATTTTATTGTTATCGATTGTTTCAATGGCCCACTGAGTATTCCACAATTTTACAAACAGGAAAACATTCCAAGAGTTTATCATTGATGCATGGGTGGCAACTAAACAAAATCGATTAGCCTTTTATAGGTTTAACTAAGGGGAAATTCGATCTGAACTTTACCATGATCTCGCATATATTGGTCTCGATGGCTTGGCACCTGAGCAAGGTTGGTCGTCGTATAATTTTGCCATCCTCATTCATTGGTGGTCCTAGACACATGTATGAAAATTTCCAAGACTCCATGGCTATCACACGATACAATCAGCATCTAGATATTTTCCTCAGAATGACTGCAAATCCTAATTGGCCTGAAATAACTGAGGTTTTGTTGCCACATCAAAAGGCTATTGATCGTCTAGATTTTGTTGCACGTGTTTTCGAGTTGAAGAGAAAATGTTTGATGAATAAGATAAAAGGAAAGCAAGTCATTAAAAAAGCAGTTTGAAGTATCTATACAATTGAGTATCAAAAAAGAGGTTTGTTGCACATGCATGCGCTTTTTTTTCTTCAAGATCTTGACAAAATACAAACATGTGCTCAGGTTGATCAAGGAGTATGTGCTAAATTTTCTGATCGTGAAGTAGATCTTGTACTTTTTGAGACTGTTAAGGGCTGTATGGTCCACGGGTCATGTGCTGCTTGAAATCCTCAAGCAACATGTATGAAAAATGGAAAATACAAAAAGAAATATCCAAGAGACTTTTCAGAAACCATCACAATGGACCAATATGGTTATCCAATCTATTGAAGGCGTAATGATAAAAATGTGTACATTGTTCGGGGTCAACCAGTTAATAACAAGGATGTAGTGCCATATAATGCATACTTGTCTAGACTATTCAATTGTCATATCAATGTGGAAGTATGTGCTGGGATGAGATGTGTCAAATATATCTACAAGTACATCTACAAAGGTAATGATCGTGCAACAATCATTTTTGGACTAATAGATGAGATCAAGGAGTATCTTAATGCAAGGTACATTGGTCCGACAGAGGCATCATGACAATTATTTGGTTATCCTATGCATGAAGAAATTCAAATAGTTGTGCGATTGGCACTTCATTTACCTGGAATGCATCAATGCCTATTTAATGCCAAAGAATCAATGGACAACATTGTTGCTAGGGCTGAACAACAAATGTCGACATTAATTGGATTTTTTGCGTATTGCAATTCAAATGAGGAGGCATGTGCAAATTACACTTATCAAGAATTTCCATAATATTTTGTTTGGTTAAAATTGCAAAGCAAGTGGAAACCAAGAGTAACAAGCTTTGCAATTGAAAGAACATACTTTGTCCGTCCTAATGAAGGGGTGAGATTTTATTTGCGTCTATTGTTAAGTGTTGTCAAAGGACCAAAATCCTTTGAGTGTTTACACACGGTGAATAATGTTTTGCATGCTACATTCAAATCGACATGTGTTGCAAGAGGACTTTTAGAAGATGATGAAGAGTGGGTGCAATATCTTCAAGAGGCATCAATTATGAAAATTGGATACCAATTATGCAGGTTGTTCAATATCATTCTCACTCAATGTTTTCCATCGCAACCAAAAACATTGTGGGAAAAATTTTCCATGCATATTTGTGATGATTTGTCATTCAAAATCCAAGAATTATTTTCCATTCAAAATCCAACAGTGGCCCAGATTGAAGATTACAGTTTATATCTATTGGACAAAATGCTTCAAGAATCAAACAAATGTTTGAATGACTTTCCGCCTATGCCACAACCAATTATGAATTGGAGTGTTGTAAAGGGTAACAGATTGATATTGGAACATCAACAACTCATTTCTGATGCCTAACACATCGATTCAGATATTAATGTGCAAAGTCTTAACAATGAACAATATGTTGCTTACACTGCAATCCAACCTCGGTACTTGAGAATAAATGACCGACTTTCTTTCTAAATGGGGGAGCTGGAACCGAGAAAACTTTTTTGTATAATAGAATTGCCATGAAATATTGCAGCCTTGGACACATTGTAGTTAATGTTGATCATCTGGTATTGCTTCATTATTGTTGGTGGGGGACGGACAGATCATTTAACATTTTCTATTCCATTGAATGTGTTAGAAAATACAGTCTGTTCATTTAGTAAGCAATCTTTGCAGGCAGAGTTATTTAAAAAAACTAAGTTGATAATATAGGATGAAGTTCTTATGCAACATAAATATTGTGTTGAAGTCGTTAATCGTACACTTCAAGATATTTGTGATAATAAAAGTTATTTAGGGATATCACTGTTGTTCTTGGAGGACACTTCCGACAAATTCTTCCAGTCATCCCAAAAGGAGTTCGCGAACAAATTGTAGGTGCATCGTTGAGATGCTCTGTTCTTTGGGATGATATCCATATTTTGACTTTAAGTTTGAACATGTGTCTAGATAGCATAAGCATTGCAAATTTGAATTATGCAGAATTCTTGAAATATGTACTTCTTTTGTTATATTTTTAGTAAATCAAATGTTTCTATTATTTTATTATTGCTTCATCGTCTTTGTTTTATCATTCTTTTAGATTAACACCCATCCCAAAGAAGAAGTTGAACTTCCATCATCTATTCAAAAATTTACCACTCTAAATGAGTTGTTAGTTACATTATATCCAAATCTAAATGTTATGGGTAATGTAACACCAACATTTCTTACTGAATGCACAATTTTTTTCTACGTGCAATGATGATGTAACAACCATCAATCTTGCTACATTGAATGATTTTCTGGGTGATACAACTTATTTCTACTGACAAAATGTCTTATGATAATGGTCAAGATTGTACTATTGCTAATCGGTATCCTAATGAGTTCCTGAACTCATTGAATCCTTCTAGGTTGCCTCCTTTTAAGTTGGAGTTAAAAGTTGGTTGCCCAATGATGTTATTAAGAAACGTTTTTCCAAAGGTTGGGTTATGTAACGACACTCGATTAATGCTTGTTCAATGTTCAACTCGCATAATCGAAGCTCAAATTTTAACTGGAGATAGATTTGTTGGCAATTTAGTTTTCATTCCGAGGATATCCTTAACCCCTTCATCTTTTGAACTTCCTTTTGACATGACAAAGTGTCAATTTCCTATTCGATTGACATGCAATGACTATCAATAAATCTCAAGGTCAATCTGTAAAAAAATATATTGGAGTTAATTTGTGCACACCAGTATTCAGTCATGGGCAGCTATATATAGGGTTATCTAGATGTACATCTGCTGATCGTATAAGTGTCCTATCTAATGATGAATGTCATTCCCCAATGAATATTGTGTATCCCGAAGTTCTATTATAATAAAAGGTACAATTGTTTTATTTTTATTCATGCTTTAAGTTTAAATTTTAGATTGAATATTTTTTATGTTTATTATATGTCCTAATATGTTGTAGTGGAATGAAATTGGCTTAGAGAGAGATATTGTGAACACAACTACACTTTTACAATAGGGATATCATAATTCGGTAATACTTTTGACTCTCATTTTGTTCTTGGCAAAAATTTTATACTTATTCATTTATATTTGAATGTTGATATGTTGATGTTTCTAATTCTGCACTTTGGACAAAGTACATCTACATTGATACGAAGACTTTGGGGAGAGTGATGAAGAGAAAATTTGAAAGATAGATGATGATTTACAATGAAAGCAGATTTCTCTTAGTTTGAAAAAATAAAATCAGGTGTATTATTTTTTTAATATGCAGTAAATTTATTTTGGTTTTATGTTTTTGTACTAGATACAAATGATGACATTATCTGAATTTTATGTTTTGTTGTGAAATTATTTTTGATTTGATATGTTCAATTATTTTCGTTACTCGCTTTTATAAAAAATTTAAGCTTAAAATTTCTTCAATAAATTAGTGTTGCACGTGCGGTATCCAATACAAACGATGACAGTTTTGAATTTTACATTTTATTGTTTTATTCGTTATTAATTTGACATATGTGAAGCTACTGACTTTAAAATTTTAAGTTTAAAATTTATTCAATAAATCAGTGTCGTGCGCGCCGTCAGCACGAACAATCACTAGTCTATATTACAAGGGACAACATGCGAGCTCCACATATAAACATATATACATATAAAGATATAGACAATCGTTGGATCAAATCCAACAACTGAGATCGAAATCCTAATATACAACACCCTAATCTATACAACACAACTGCATTCCAAACCCTAATAATCCACAGCCTACACGAACATTCTCTCTCTCTCTCTCTCTCTCCAACTCCATCACAACCATCATCTCTCTCTCCATCTCCATCGCAGCTATCGCTACAACCACCATCACAGCCACCTCTCCAGCCACCAACCATCATCGCAATCACCTCTCTCCAGCCGCCAGCCACCATCGCAACCACCACTCTCCAGCCGCCAGCCACCATCTCACCCTCACTCTCACTTCTGTCTCTCTTCGAGACCCTGTCTCTTAGAGACCCTCCCCCCCTCTCTCTCTCTCTCTATGAAGGTAAACAATGGGTGTGTGTGTTGGTTGTGTGTATGTTTGATTGGTTTAGTTTGGTCTCTGTGGTGGTGGTGTGCATGTGTTTGATGAGTTCGTTACTGGTTGTGAGATTATTTGATGGGGCCCTTTCCTCAATCAAAACCCAAATTTGGTTTTTGATTGGTCTATGTGTTGGCTGTGTTTTGGTGGTGCATTCTGTTGGTTGGATGTGTTTTGGGTGTTTACGATTTTTTGCTATGATTTTGGGGGGGGTTCGATTTCTGGTTGTGATGGGTTTCTCTAAGCCTTGGGTTTCCGATTTTTTGGTTCCATTTTGTTTTTGGTGTTTCTATTTTTGGGTTCATCGCAGCCATCGCAATTATGTATCGCAACCATCACATGTGTGCATGATTTGTGTGTGCGATCTGTGTTTTTGTGGTATCGCATGCGTGTGCAATCTGTTTGTGTGATTCTAGGTTTCTTGGCTTCTATTCTAGGTTTATGAGTTCTGGGTTTCAATTTTGTTGGGGGTTTGTTGTGGTTTTGGAACTGTTGTGGGTTTGTTGTGGGTTTCTGGTTTTTCATTTTGGCTATGTTCTGGATTGCGTTCTTTGTTGCATTTATGGTTTTTGGGTTTCCACATGTACACACATATATTACACATATTCTTTCTATATATATATATATATTATGTGTGCATTCTCTCTCTTTCTCTCTCTGTATTGATGGTTGTATGTGTGCTCTATGGCTGTGTATGTGTGCTCTGTATTGGCTACGTTGATGGTGGTGTTTGTGACGTGCCTAGATTTTAGCCGCGTTTGGGATTGAGCTGTGGCTGGATTCATCCCGTCAATGGTTTTTGCCCCGTTACTAGATTCTGCCGGTCATTGCGATCGACCGGTTTTGGTCACGTGAATTAAAATAAAATTAAGTTGTGATGATCACTTGAATTTCTGTGATTACTGCGTGTTATGACGAGGTAACTCAGTGTGTTTGTGAGGCATTTCTCTCGCAACTCATATTGTTGCAGCCATGTCGTGTGTTTCCTTTTTACTAGAAAAATGCATCAAAAAAATAATTATTATTTATTTAAATAGTTGTACCTAATTTAGGGTTTAGTACATGTTTAATGTTCTGTACTTCTCTATATTTGTAATTCTATTTCTGTATTTCGAATATGGGTAATACGTAATTCTAGATTTCAAACATAGATAATACATATTTTCGAATTTCGAACATGGAATTTTTGTATTTCGAACATGGTCATACATATTTTCAGATTGCGTACATGGATAATACGTTTTCCAGATTTTGAACATGAATAATATGTATTTTCAGATTTCATACATAAGTAATAAGTATTTTCTAGTTTTCAAACATGAAGTTTTGTATTTCAAGTATGGGGTTTTATATTTCGAACATGGATTTATGTATTTCGAACATGAGTAATATGTATTTTCAAATTTTGTACACGAGTAATACATATTTTCAAATTTCGAACATGGAGATTTATATTTCAAACATGGGTAATATGTATTTTCGAATTTTGAACATGGATAATATATATTTCCAGATTTTATATATGAGTACTACATATTTCAAAATTTTGAACATGGGTTTCTTTATTTTGAACATGAGTAATATGTATTTCCAGATTTCGTATATGAGTAATATATTTTTCAAATTTCGAACACGAAGTTTCTGTATTTCGAACATGGTCATACGTGTTTTGAAATTTTGTACATGGGTAAAACGTTTTCCAAATTTTGAATATGGAGTTTCTATATTTCAAGCATAAATAATATGTATTTCTAGATTTCGTACATGGATAATACGTATTTTTAGATTTCGAACATAAATTTCTATATTTTGAATATGGATTCCTGTATTTCGAACATGAGTAATACGTATTTCCAAATTTTATACATGGGCATGAGTCAAGTGCCATCAGTACGAGCTATGATTGTGTTTACAGATTGTGTGTATCGCAACCTTGATTGTGTTGGTTGTGTTGTCTGTGTTTCAATTTAGGGGGTTTTCCGTTTAGGGTTTCAATTGTGGGGATTTTCCGTTTTGGTTGGATGTGTTTTGGTGGTGGTCCCGATTTTGGGTGTTCCAATTTTAGTTCGATTTTGTTTTGATGGTTCCATTTTGGTTGGTTATGTTCCGATTTTGATTTGATTTTGGTTCTAATTTTGTGTTTTGATTTTCTGTTCGATTTTAGTTATTAACATAGGGTTTTTGTATTACGTTTAGGGTTTTCTATTCTCCAACCACCAGCCATAGCCTATATGCGTGTTGCATCCATGGCCATTTTCTCAACAATTTCATTTCTGGGTTTCTAAAACATTGAGAATTTATTATTCTTTATTCATTTTTGAGCCATTTCGTTTTCATTATTCGTTTTTTTTTGACAAATTGAGTTTTTGAGCCAAACTAAATTTTTCAGACATTTCATTTTTTGTTATTCATTTTTCGTTGAGTATTCGTTTGTGGTGCTTGATTCTGTTTCTGTGTTCATCAGTTATGGGTTTATGTTGATTTCTGGGTTTGGTAATTTTGGTGGTAGTTTCGTTGGCTATAATAGGTTACTCTGAGTCTTGGTGTTCTAATTTTTTGGGGTTCCTGATTTTTAGCTGTGATTTTTTGGGAGTTTCTAATTTTTGGCTGTGATTTTTGGGAGTTTACGATTTTTTACTATGATGGATTTCTCTGAGCCTTGGTGTTCCACACACATTTCCATAAATCGTGAAGCAGCTCACAACGACCGTGATCAATTTGTTAACTAATGATTGTGAGTTGTTTTAATTTTTCGTGTTTTTTGAATACGGTTTTTCTATATATTTTTTTGTGTTTCTGGGTTGGTGTGTTCCCTTTGTTTTTTGCAATTATGGGATTTCTGGATTGGTTGTGATATGGCTGTGAATTTAGGATTTCTGAGTTGGTTGGGATTTCTAAATTTCTGTGTTTCTAGGTTAATGCATTTCTAGGTTGATGGGTTGGATGTTCTTCGTTTTTGGCAATTTTGATGGTGGTTCCATTGGCTATGATGAGTTACTCTAAGCTTTGATGTTCTAATTTTTTTGGGGTTTCCAATTTTTAACTAACTTTTTTGGATTTTTGATTATTGGCTATGATTTTTGGGAGTTACTCTTAGCCTTTATGTATATGGGTTTCTGTGTTTGTGCGGGTATTACTGAGTTTTCGTAAATGGGTTATTCATGTTTATAACTTATATACACGAATTCACAACAAATTGTGCTTCAAATTCACAACAAACTATGCTTCATTACAACAAATTGTGCTTCATTACAAGAGTACATACAATGATTTATTCACATTTATAACTTATCCTTATTTCTATATCGAACGGTTTTGGGGTGTTTTATTTCGGGATTTTCCGATTTTCGATGCTTTGTATGGATGTTTGGCTGTAATGTGCTTTTTGTTATAGATTTTCGGTGGTTTTCCGATTTTGGTGGTTTCTCTAATCCTTTCATACCGAAAATTAGAGGTTTTGGGGATTGTTCTGATACTAGGTTGTGTTTTTGATGTGTTCTGATTTCATTCTGGGTTCGGCTGTGATGAGATTTTCTGTAATCTTGTATTGGCTCTATATGATGTTTCTCTGAGCCTTGGTCTAAACCCAAGTCTTGACTGGATCTGTGTACGTGTGGGCTTCATCCAGTGAAAGTGTTTAAATGCGTGAAAATGTGTGTTAACATCCATCAATTCAACCCCAAAGCAAACGTGTATCCCATCATTTCAGTGTTTATGTCGTGGCTGGATTTGAGCTGTATCTGGATTGAGCCGTGTTTATATTCATCCTATCGCTAGTTTCTGTCCGTCGTTGAATCCTGTCCGTCACTACAATTGACCAATTTCCATTTTTGGTTGCGTAAATTGAAATAAAAATTAAGATGTGGTGATTGCTTAAATTTATATGATGACTACGTGTTATATCAAAATAACTCAGTAAGTTTGTAAGGCATTTCTCTCACGACTTCTCTTGCAACCATGACATTTGTTTTATTTTTATGAGAAAAGTATAAATCTTAATCCATTTAAAAAATTTATTATTTATTTATATAGGTGTACATAATTTAGAGTTTATATTTAATACATATTATAATTTTCTTTACTTCTATGTATTTGTAATAATACTCAATATATTTATAATTATATTTCAATATAATTGTAAATAATATTATTACAAATAAAATCGATATTCTTATTTGTAAATTAACTTTTAATTTTACACAACTACCATCATGATCAGTCAATATTCCCTATAATTTTAGTACTCTGTTTTAGATTCTTTTGCACACGAGATATGCATATGAAGTTAATTAAAATTCACATTTTTTACATAAAATATTATAAGGTACTATTTACAATTTCAAAAAATAATTTTCAAAAATAATTATGTTAATAGATGAAATATGCTACTCTTTACTTAGTACATTTGTGAAGTGTCAAAGGCACGAGTCACATGTCAAGTGCCGAAAGCACAAGCCACGTGTCAAGTATCAAGAACACATGGACACGGGTCTAAGTGTCATGGACACAATCTATCACTAGAGTACATGGTTAAACATAGTGGAAAAATAAAAAAATAGGAGAATTTCACACATTGCCTAATGAGAAACGTGAGAGATTGCATGCCAATAATCATGTGTGATTAAGCTTTACATTGACTTCTCATGTGTGATTGACATCACAATGTCTGAAATTAGCAGTCTCAAGAAATGTGGAAGTGGAACCCATGGGACCTTCCGTTTGTTCAATGAAAGCATATATAAACCCAAAGAACATGTAATCCCATCAGACAGATAGTGATGAGATTAATAATCACATTCC
>NMUG010010605.1:0-10901 GCA_002855965.1 Monotropa hypopitys
CTGGTGCTCCCTTAAAAGCCCAAGAACAATACGAAGATGCTCGTTGTGCTCCTCGGAAGTAGCCGAATAAATCAAGATATCATCAACGAATACCACAACGAACTGATCTAAGTAAGGACGGAAGATGCGATTCATCAAATCCATGAACGTAGCTGGCGCATTGGTTAGCCCAAATGGCATAACCAAGAACTCGAAGTGACCATAGCGGGTACAAAAAGCGGTCTTGGGAATATCCTCCTTACGAATACGAAGCTGATGGTAGCCCGACCTTAAGTCGATTTTGGAAAAACACATCGACCCTTGCAACTGATCGAAGAGATCATCTATCCTCGGTATAGGATACCGATTCTTCACGGTGACACAGTTTAGCTTCCTATAATTGATACACAGATGAAGAGTTAAATCTTTCTTTTTCGCAAACAACGCAGGTGCTCCCCAAGGAGAGGAACTCGGTCGAATAAAACCTAACTCAAACAACTCCTCTATTTGGGACTTCAACTCCCTCAACTCGGCTGTTGCAAATCTATACGGAGGAACGGAGATAGGTGTGGATCTTGGATGAAGATCAATAGAGAACTCGACATCTCTAATAGGAGGTAAGCCTGACAACTCTTTAGGAAAGACATCCGGAAAGTCACTAACCACCAACGGCAACTCAACACGGCCCAATACATCGTCATCTAGTGCTAAGCTAGAAAGCAAACAATGAATCGATGAAGACTCCCTCGGATCAAGGAAAGATGAAATAATAGACTCTCGACGATCTCCCATGAAATAGAAATATTTTCCATCGGCATCACGAATAAGAACTCGACGAAAATAGCAATCGATAGTGGCATGATGAGAAGACAACCAATCTATGCCCAATATGAGATAGAAACCCGCCATATCAAGAATAATAAAGTCGAACGTGAATCGTCGGTCTGCAATATTCATCTCACACTGAAGACAAATATAGCTCAATGGTATACGACCTCCAATCGGTGACTCAACTACAAGAGGGGGATCGAACACCTCCAACTCTAGACCCAAAGCTGACGCCAAGGAGAAAGACGAAAAGGAATGCGACACACCCGAATCAATAAGAACAGATGCCCAAGAATGATAGATAAGAATCATACCGCGCACAACCGAAGTCTCTGGCACCTCTGTAGCAACTGGATGTTCCACCGCCAAAACTGCATACACTTTGACCTGTGTCATCTGTGTCTGACCTGCTCTGCTGCACTGACCAGAAGACTGCCCTGGACCAGATGAACCTCTCCTCACAAATCTGGAACCCTGACTGGAAGGTACAGGAGGAAGAGAGAGAGAGCTTGAGAGAGGGAGGTAGAGAGAGGGAACTAGGGTTCCAAATGGGTGGAATAACCCAAAAAATCGGACAAAACACTTATATAGGACCCCTAGTGAAAGCCCTAAACTTTCCCTCATTTAACTCTCTCACGCAGCAAAATTACACAGGGGTACCGGTCTCTCGATTTTTGGGAGACCGGTCCCTTCACAGTCGAAACCCTTCTGCACCAAGAGAGACCGGTCTCCTGATTTTTGGGAGACCGGTCCCTTCACCTCCGGGACCTCTCTGCTCTGATAGAGACCGGTCTCTTGATTTTCGAGGGACCGGTCCCTTAGAGGAAATTTCCAGAATTTCCAAGTAGGGACTTTCGAAAGTATTTCGATCATAACTTCTTCGTCCGGACTCCGATTGAGACGATTCAAGTTGCGTTGGATTCGTAATTGAATTCTCTACGACTGTAATGAATAAAGATTTCTGATTTGAAAGATGGATCAGGTCGTCAATGATTTGATATGGTTAAGGAATTATCCGGACGGTCAACCATCAACAAACGTCATGCCGGGGATTTCCAACTCACCCGGGCTTACTCTAAGCGACATACGATGAATATAGATGTTTCAAAGCATCTCAAGAGATCGACGACTAAAATATTGATATATTGAATTTAAAATGAATTTAGAAATTCGAG
Organism: Monotropa hypopitys; assembly: GCA_002855965.1. Taxonomy (NCBI): domain Eukaryota; kingdom Viridiplantae; phylum Streptophyta; class Magnoliopsida; order Ericales; family Ericaceae; genus Monotropa; species Monotropa hypopitys. The sequence goes on from NMUG010010605.1 coordinate 1,983, forward strand.
TCGTTACATCTCCCCTGCTATTTATTTAAATTATTTTTTAAAAAAAAATGGTTTGAAAATCCTGGGCGTGACAACTTGGTATCAGAGCTTCGGTTTGAATACCTTGGAGTCGTGGGGAGACACTTAGTCTCCATGGGTTCTCTTGGTCACTACACTGTTCTTTGATCATGTTTGTGTGTCTGATGTGCTCTATCACATAATGCCCTTGTATCCTTGAGGTGTCTCTCGTGTTTGTCTCCTTCCGTGAATGTTGAGTTGTTCCTTCCTTCAGAAGTAGAGTGTTGTTCTCTTGTGGCAAGCCTCGTTGCCTTGCAGTGTTAGTGTACTCTTGTGTCCCCACTCTGGGTAGTCTTGAGGCATCTTTTGTGGTTATTATTGGGTTTTAGGCTCCTCTGTGCCTTTAGAGTGGAGTAAGTGCTTCGTAGTAAGATGAGATTTGTGGAAGCGTTTGAGAATTGTTATTGTGATTATTCCTAGCCTTAACGTTGGTGCGACGGAACTTGGGTTCGGTAGGTACATAAAATTGAAATTTTTGGCGACCTTGGCTTTGGTTTGGCGATTAGTGATATCTCTTCAAGCCCTTTTGTTACAAAGTTGACTGTTCTTCCATGATTGAGGTATTAACACTCGCGTAGTTGTTGGTAAAATGGGCCTTAGGATTCATCCGAGCAGGTGTTTCCATTTCTAATTCGGTAGAAATCTTGAGGTGTTACCGATATTTCCTAGTATTTTCCTTTAAGGGGTATGACCCGTCGGTCATATCTCTTTGCGAGATTAAATTATTTGTGCCCGTATAGGATTCTGTAGTGAGAAAGAAATCAGTGGTGTTATTTGGAAATCTTTGCTTTGTTCCTTGCCCCGTTGGTTGGGAGGTGGAAACCTAATTGTAGTGGCAAGTCGCTTTAGTCCTTTGTCCGTGGACTTGAGTTGTAGATTGGCGTTAGTTTCGTTGTCGATGTTTATCCGTATATTATCATATCAGTCGTATGTTTCTTGTACTCGCTCCACACTTTGTGAGTTGGAGAGGTAAAAAAAATTTGTCTTTAGCGGCATGGTACGTTTAGTCTCTCGTGACTTGGTTATCGATGGTGTTGAAATTCCCTATTGGAATCTCTTAAGTTTAGGAGAATTGACTTTTGTTTGTTTTGTTGTTAGGGCATGAGTTCCCTTGAGTCTATGAGGATTTAGGCATATCGATCCGTTTGAGTTTAAATCTTTCCATAGTCTTGTGAAGAGCCTTGAGGTGTCGCTAAAATTTTTTGGATAGTTCTCGTTAAGGGGTATGACCCATTGGTCATAAAGTTTTGGTAAGATCACCTTGGTTTTGGTTGGTCGTAAATCTAAGTTGAGGTGTTAGAGTTGCCTTAGGCTAACTGTTGGCTTGAGGTTTGATTCGGGACGCTTTCATCCTTGGCTAGATGTTTCGTATCGTGATGAAAGTGGTTAAGTTGACCGTTTGGAATCCTATATCCGGTGGTTGTGCGTTAGCCTTAGATGTATTTGTGCTCGATGACCTGGTCGATTGGGGAGCGTGTGTGTGCGCGCCGTGATCATCATCGTAGTTTTTCGTTAGATGATCCGATTGAGGTCAACCCTTGGCTCATTAGGATTCGTGAGATCCTCCGTACATTCGAAGTTGTTAATATTGGGATCAAAGTAGCACAGTGAAAGCGTGATGGGGTACGATTGCGATGGCTTGAAGAAATATTCTTATAATCTCGAAATCACCTTTGGAGAAGAAATTGTTTCCCCAAATCCTTTCCGTATAATGTTACGAATAATGGTCCGAGCAGTGGTCTTGGTTAGCGTGTGGATTTCCCAACCTACTTCCCGATTTTAAATCTTGTAATTCGGCCACTTGGCTTGTGGGGTTCTAGGTGTAGAATGATGAATTCAACTTGCAAAGCTTGCTTTTCGCCTTTGTTCGTGAGTCGATGAAGTCATAGATTGACGTTCTTCCTGTTGGTGTTCTTGGGCATTGGATCGATGTTCCCTCTCGTTCCCGTTGCCTTTGTTGTGTTTGTCTTGCGACTAGTTGTAAAGATTGTGGACTGTTGATAGCTTCCATCCGAGTCGTGTCCCGTTCGTTATGGTTTGCGTTGAACGTAGTATTAATCGTCGGAAAGGAGCTCGTGGACCAAAGAAGTACATATCTGGTTAACCGTGGGAAAGTTGGGAATGAATGCATATTGTGGTCTAGACTTGGTGTGAGTTTAGTGTCATGCCATGTTGTTTGGGCTTGACGCTTGCACATTTTGGCATGCATGGGTGCGTGAATATTTTTTTGTTATATGATATACGTTTGACGTGGTGAATTGGTTTGAGAAGAGCTACCGGCCGGGGTGTCTCAAAGCAAATCACCAAGGTCATACGGTTACCACACTAGGGTGTGTGTATTTGGTGTGGTGTTTTCTTTGGCTCAAGAGTTTGGATCATGTTCATGCGTTGCATTTGTTTTGGTTGGTTCGTGGGCGTGGGTGCGATGGCGTGTTCTCACTAGTTGTGATTCGGCAAGCACCCGTGTAATCGGTCGTATCGCGTGTCGGCGCGTCTCTAGCGTATCCTCGTGTGTCGGGGTACCCATAGTATGATTATTGACTTGTGGCGGATGATAACGCTCAAATGAACTACTTGCGAGTTTGTAAGACCGATTCATTCCTCGTTGTAAATGTTGGGTAAGAATATAGTTGGCTTCTTGCACTTGAGGAGATTAATCCCTTATGGGATCCTCCATCTTTTGTATCTTTTGCAAAAAAAAATATTTTTGTGTGTGTCGGCATGTCCACACCCTATCGAGAGTTGTCCCTTTTATTCATTAGTGTGTCATGTTGGTTTTCCCAAAGTTTGGTGTTCCTCAGTGGAAACTTTTGGCATCTCTCTCTCCTTAGTAAATCTCGTAGATGAATCATTGGATGTTGAAGTAAGGCGGTAGTTGTACGGGATTGAGCTTTCGAACAACCGTATTGAATTCATGTATCTTAGTTGAACTCTCCCCATGTTTGTTGTGATCACATTTATGAGAAGTGTTGTGAAAATGTGCTTGATTTTGATTTAAGTATTGAGGAGTAAACCCGTGGTCTCGTTCATAGGTGGTGTGGTTTTCATCTCCTCTTCCTTCCTACATAATTTCGAGGACAAAATTCTTTTAAGGGGTATGAGATGAAACGACCTAGAATTTTAAATAATTTTCTAAATGTTATTTCGGTCATTATCGGGTCTATTCAATGAAATTCAATGGTTCGGGGTAGTTAGAGTCCCCGGTGGTGGATGGCGTTATCTTCGGTTGTTCCAGCAAGGTGCCGAGGGTCTTCTAAGCCTATTGTGACTCCGAAATATTTTTTGAATTTTAAAATATTCTTCATCAACGTCGTAGAGAATTCAATTACGAATCCCACGCAACTTGAATCACCTCAATCGGAGGTCGGACGAAGATGTTATGATCGAAATACTCACGGAAGCCACACTTTTGAAATTCTGGAAATTCTCTCCAAGGGACCGGTCTCCCTTAAATCAAGGGACCGGTCTCTCTTGAAGCAGAGTGGTTGGACGGGTGGAGAGACCGGTCTCCCAAAAATCAAGAGACCAGTCCCCTCAGTGCTGATTGTCAAAAACATGGTTTAATGAAGGGCAAACTTGTCTTTTCATGTGGGGGTCCTATATAAGTCACGGGGTCCGAAAATTTGGGTCTTCTTACTCCCCAAATGAAACCCTAAAGCTCTCGCTCTCTCCCCCCATCCATGGTGATTTCTCTTCTCCCACCAAATACATGGCCTTCCAAGCCTTGGATGAAGATTTCCCAAGAAGAAATCTTGTTCCCCTCCATGAGAGCTCTCCAAAACACCCATCATATTTTCCATTTCTTCAAGGTTCGAAGTTAAGGCTTGGATGAAGATACTTGGATCAAGAAAGTGCAAGGAGGAATGTTGTTCCCCTCGGTGAGAGCTACACGATGTCCACCATAGCTTCATCATCCGGCAAGAATTTGGATTCTGGCGACTTTTCGACGAAGAGCTATGGAGATGCGGCCTTGAGGAACATTGTAGAGGACGAGGAGATCTACGTGGTGGCGGGTTTAGCTTGCGGTGACGCAGCGACAACATTTTCCGGCCACTTTCTGGTGGCTACTCTGACGAGTGCTCTGGTGGGTAAATTCTTAATTATTATCAAGTATGTGTGTGTGTGTAAGTAGGATTTGATGGCTATGATTTTTGGATACACATTGTATATTTTTACCTAGAATTGGTCTAGAAGGTTTGACTACGCCATTGATAGTTTTAATGTGACACGAGATGTTCTTGGATTGATAGAAGCCCCTAGTATATTACGCACACCACATGTTCGACAAAATTCCCGTGAGAGAAACGACTTGTATTTTTGGGTGACTTGTAGGTTAATTGGGGGCATTGGAGTTAGAGGCCGCCAAATGTTCGATAAATTTCCCTTGTGAAATTTGGGTCGCGTCTTGGAGGATTTGGTATCGTTGAATCATCGTACGACTTGTATGGATGTGTGGGTAGTCATATGGTATCCTTATATGTGCCGTGGGTCCCTTGGAGTTCAATGTGCGCCAAGCGTTTGATGAAATGCTCGTGTGAACCTAGGATCACGTTTGGGGTTGGTGTGACATTCGAATTGGTCGTAAGACATATATGTAGAACGGTTGGGTATGTCTAGTCTTGAGAATCACTATAGGTCCCTCGGAACTTAAGGGACACCATATATTTAGTGATATTGCTGTTGAGTCTGACGGGGCTGTTGAACCGAGCCTGCCTCATTGTGCTCATTCCCCTTGGTAGGACATGCCCTGGAAATGTGACCAGGCTGGCCACAATCATAACAAACTGGCAGAGGACAATTGGCACGAACATGACCCGACTGATTGCACCTGTGACACACTATCTCTGGTCGGAAAGACACGCCATGACGATTTCTCTACGACTGTGACCTCTGACCCCTCTGAAAGCGAGAAGGATCGCGTGACCTCTTCCTCCCAAAACTGCCCGAGGAATTGCGCAACCCTGAATACTGACTTCTAGGCTCCCAAACTTTCACCTCTTTGATAGGTTCACTCTTTGACTCAATCAAACTAATGTACCCCACCAAGTCTGCATAAATCCAGATACGATGACCCGCAATAAGACGCTGGATAGTAGGATGTAGGCCTTTTTCAAACCGCTTGCATTTCTTCTCCTCAGTGTTTACCCAATCATGGGCAAACCTCGACAATAGCTGAAATTTTGTAGCATACTGATTTACGGACATCGAGCCTTGTTCTAGCGTCTCGAACTACTCACACAACTTGTCCCAAAAGGACTCTGGGAAATATTGACTCTCGAAAGAAGACTCGAAGTCAGCCCAAGACATACCAATGATAGAATCAACAATGACTTGGGGGTTAGCAACCCCAAGTGCTCGCAAAGCATCTGTCATCCACTAGAGTAGACCACCATTCACTGGCCTCGCCAATGAGCTATAAGGAAGCAAGAGAAATCCGAATTTTGTGGTCGCCAATCTCCAACATCTCTAAAATCTTCTTCACCACTGTTAGCCAATGGTTTGCTTCGATAGGATCCACTTTGCCATTGAACTTCGGAGGGTCCATATGACGAAACTCACGAAGTGCATTAGAAATACGGTTACCAGTTTGATCCCTAGCTGCTGCAACACCTCTACTAGCCTCCACCACTACCGTAGCAATCTCACGAATAAACTGCCCAGCGTTGGCCAGTCCTCTAGGAATAGCCCCTTCGGCCTGAACCACATCGGGAGACTCCCTCTGCTGCCCATTCACTTCCTCACTGCTCGCGTCAGGAATTTCAACTCCACAGCATCCATGACCCGTATTTTCTACGCGACGTCCGACCATTTCTACGAGATAAGAAGAATAACAATCATCAAGGAATGGATTCGAATAACCATCTCAATGAACAAGGAGAGTACTAGATACAACACAGAAGTAATAACAAACCCAATGAGGACTTCGACGCAAGAGTACTCAACCCACAACCTTACTTGGAATTTAAGAAGAATTGATACCTTTTTACACCCCCCACACACACATATTATAAAATTTTTAAACAACTCATAGGTCCAACACTTCATATTTATGCCTTAGCTTCATGCCATGCACACACAAGCAATCATATGCAATACAAATTTTCAACCCAAGCCCGATGCACCCATATAGGACTATTTGTCCTCTTCCAATGTCCTAAGTTTTCGCAACCATTTGCCGATACCAACTGTAACACCCTTAAAATTTGAAACCCTATTTTTTTGAAGGAATATAAATAAAGATATAAGAGCATATGCATTGAAAGTCTAAACCATAATCACCACCATTCCCATAAAACATTTAATGATCCACATCGTACATCACATGAATTTAAGAAACATTACAAGTTCGGGTGTTATCCTTACAAAACATGATTTACTTAAAAGAAATGAAAGACATGTCCATATATTGGACCAATACTCCAATACTCCTTCAAAAAGTGCTTGAATCCACCAAGCTACGCCATCGGATCTTTCCCTAAAAAGAAGAGGGTTAGGCCACGCCTAGTAGAAAATCCCAAACAAGTAATTTATATGATTGAAGACACAAAAGTGAGAAGATGCATGCATAGAAGTAAAGTATAATATTGAAGTGTGACTATCAAGTGAAAGGTAAACATTTTCCAAGATTTATTATAATTATACAAGTGTTCATCATATGCTTTTCTTTCCATTTCCAAAGTAACTTTATTCCGACATTGATGAGTTTTAAGTCTAGTTCCATTTAGGGCTCGTCAACCTCTAAACGTGTCCATTCCTCGTATTCCCTAACATGTCGGGAGGGGCCAGACAATCCCCCATTGCGCAATGTTATAGGTGCTAACACAAGACACACAAGGTATACAACCCTTATAAATAGCCACTCATCATATATCAATGTCCTCCTATAGAGTCAAGGGCCAATGCCACAATACCATTTCCACAATTTTTCGTTCATGATTCGTTCAATGACTAACGGTCAATTTCTCGCAATTTGTATAGGTTCCCACATATTAACATGAACAATACTTTGTGAATTGCATGAATTTAGGTTCCAATTGGCTTTTCCCCAATTTTCCACATTTAGTCAAAATCTAGGTTTTCGATCAATTTGAGGCTTTTCGATTAAAAGTACAATTTAGTGAAATTGAAGCCTCAAGGAACCTAGAGACATGTAATACAACCACCCTTAACAAGAGTAAGACACCCAATCAATATTAGACCCAACCCTATACAAACATCAAACTCACCAACACAAAATCTAGGAGATTTTGAGATGTATTGCAAAGATATAAATAGACAAGCTTAGAATCCCCTATCCCAAGAATAAGATGTTCACAACCTTGACTCGGGGCTCTACACACCAACACGAACAAGGACCACCAATGCGAAGCTCGTGAAGCCCTCTACAACGTTAATGCTCCAAGAATCTTTCAAAACTCACTTTAGGAGTTCCAAACTTTAGAGAGAAGCAAGGGATTGAAAGAGATAGGGTTTGGGGCAGGTAGAGAGAGAATAATTAGATGGGAATGATCTCTCATGACCTAAAATGATATATATAGGACTCCCACTCGAAAAGACAAGAATACCCTTAATGATGCTGTCCAGACAGCAGTTGCACCGGTGCAATGATTTTCTACATCGGTGCAACCCTTGATCAGTACCCAGAATTTGCCTTGTGCACCGGTGCAGACATACCATGCACCGATGCAAACTCCTCCTACACTGGTGCAAGCCAAAGCTGCACCGATGCAAACCTGCATCAGAATGTGAAGAAGGTTTCCACCCTTCCCTGCATCAGTGCATCACCACTTTACACCGATGCACCTGAAGCCCGGACGAACAAAGACTCACTGCATCGGTTCTGCACCGATGCTGTCCTATTTCTAAGACTGTGCACCGATACAACATCAACTTGCACTGGTGCAACTGCACCAAAATGCAGAAAATGCTGCATGGTGACTCCAAGGTCTTCCCGAGACACTCCGAACAAACATCGAACACTATTACTAAGCTCAACGGGACTTCTAAGCGGTATACATATCCCCGAAATAATAAAACGGATATATTCCACACCCAAAGAACTATTTGAACCGGGATTCTAAACGAAATAAAATTTCAATCGAATATAAATCGCATTAAATTTTATGGAGTGTGACAATGGCAAACATCAGAATTTAGCTATTCATCAAAATTTACAAAACAGTCTCAACACGGGAGACCTCAAGAGACAGTTCAGTAAAAAATTCACAAACATTCAAAAAGATGTAAAAAACACTGGAATCTACGGCGCACTGCATTGGATTATAGTAAAAATTCATGATTCAGTCGAAGGATTAGCTATCGGAACAGAACTTGTGGACAAAGGAAGTGGAGCCTAGAGCTGGGAGTCAACCGTGTCACGCACCGAATTTTTAAACCATTTTTTAAAAATCATTAAAATGGATAATAAATAAATTGGGGAGAGCCACTTTCTATACATAAGCTAAATAGTAAAGATAACCAGACAGGATACGATATGATACAAGATACAAAGCAGAAGAGAAGAGACACAATATCAGATTACAACTGAAGTACAAGGCTATTTACAACTGATACAATTAAAAGTGAAGTACAAGGATACACAAGGTACAATAAAAGTAAAAGGAGCAGGAGTGGCAAAGCTCCCAAGAAAATCTAGTAGCTGATTTGAACTCCAATCAACAAAGCCTCATCTTCCTGCAACACTGGGGAAAAGGGGAAGAGGGTCTGAGCATTCCACATGCTCAGTGAGAAAAACCAATACTACTACCGTGCATGCATATGGAGAGTGTGTGCACAAGTGTCCACAAGCAAGCATGCAAAGACAAGGAAGGACCCAAGTAGATAAAGTGACTGAAACTCCTC
>NMUG010010606.1:0-10901 GCA_002855965.1 Monotropa hypopitys
CGTCTATTCAGGGCCAGCTGGCACTCTCCTTCCTTTTAGGGAGGAACGTTACCGTTTCATTCCCTTATCGGGACTCCTGCTGAGTCGTAATCAATTGTTTGTAGTCTGTTCTGCTTCCTTTGATTATTTATCATGTTGGACGAGCTCCCGTGCAGGGCCGTTAGTCTGACCAGCGTGGCAGAGCAGACCTGCTATTTGGCCGAGCTGAGCCTATGTGTAAATCCCCCTTATCACAACGCTTCCCTAGAAATCACTCTAGACATGGCTGGTATTACTCTTGTTATAGGTGTCGACAACTGACATCACATAGCTTCTCACAAATACAATGCTTCATCCCTAAAAACACAAGATGTTACTCTCACCTTTTTACTCCTCAATTTAACTCCAAAACATTATCAGTTCATTCTATAACTGCTACCCAATCTGCCAATTTATTAGGCATTACTTGCCTTCAATCTTCAGAATTTTAAAGTCAACCAAACTTGTATTTCCACCAATTGCCTGGATCACTTGCCTTCCTTCCATTTAGATTTTACTGAAATCAAGCAATCCATATCCTATTTAATTGAATGTTTCTTTGCACTTCCTGATTACTGCATACCATTTATTCCCTACCACACACTTAGAAAACAAACATTGTGGAAACAAGTGTCAAATATAAAACTCACGTGTTAATCAAAACACTTTAACGCCTTACATGCATGACTCAACATCCTAAGATCCACTACTCGGTTATTCTCTATCCATCACTCTAATCATGGCATCTCCGATATATCATGCTTTTCCACTTAACTTTCCAAGACTTCCCATTAGAAGATAACGTTCATCAGGTTCTCTTCTAATAAGACCTCAAGGTAAGTCACATGGGTGCCAAGGAGCACATATAATAGTCATATAAATACCACTATACTCATCATATCACCTTCCAACAACTCACAACTCAAGTGAATTATCACTTCCAAACACGGTCCCCTAACACGGAACCTACAACCTAAGCTCTGATACCAAGTTGTAATATCATACTCCATCAACTCAAAATAAAGTGTGGAAATTAAAGTTTTCTTTCTTTTCTTTCTTTAAAACTTTTAAACATTATAACAAGTCATACTATAACTCCAAGATGCGGGTACTCATCATCTCAATCGTAACCTCAAATGATATCCATTTCAACTGAAATAAACAATCCCAAATTAATTCGTAAAACAAGTATGATGCTATAAATCTAACAACCAAAATGTAAACACTAGGATTTTACAAGAGAAATAGGACTACAATATAGAAAAATATACTCTAAGATAAGTTTCTCTACACATGAGCCAAAACCCTGCCAAGCCAATGATCATCTCCTCAATGCCTCGTAGTTGACCGCTAACCCTGCTACCTGATTTCCAAGCAAACACAAGGAAACCAGAGTGTGAAATATAGAATTTTATATTCCGAAATAAATAAAGTAAAGCACTTTAAAGACAAAGGAGATAACATTCTTTTTCTTCCTTAAAAGCCTATTTTCTTTTCAAAACCTTCGGTATTCTCCGGCTACCATTGCCAATAAAATCTTTGTGGGTATTCTCTGGTCACTCACTGCCAAAATAGTGTTTTATGGATATTCTTCGGCTATCAACTGCCCATTTAAAAACACTTTGCCCAAAAACATCTATTGAGTCATGGGGCATACCCCTATCGAGTATGTTGTGGATGTTCTCTAGCCATCCACTGCCAAAACATGTTTCTGTAGATATTCTCTAGCTATCCACCACTAAAAACATTTTTGTCTATATTCTCCGGTTATCCATTGCCAAAACTCTTTTTCAATAACATGAACCGAAATGGCTATTTAGGTTTCCATCAAAAATAGTAATTAACTTACCCAATGAATTTACATCGTACTAATGAAATAACATATTTCCTACACTCACCGAAACCACTTATAAATTGAGTGATTTTTTCCTTTTACTTTTTTGGGCTTCCTTAATAGCCACAATCATTCCTGTCAAAACAATCCAACCAAATCAGTCCATAGAACGAGAAATTAGACAATAGTTCATGCAATTTGATTCATACAATTTTCCTTAGCAATAGATTTATGAATTCCCCCACAAGCATGCACAAATCCATATTATTATTTACATTCTATACATCATCATGTAAAATCAAATAGAAACATGAATCTAATCACCAATACACCCTCAAACCTGCATGATTTACAAGAGTTTACGCGTCAAACAAATCATACATACAAAATATACAAATTCTACTAAAAATTCCTTCACCCCATTGATTTTCTTCCAATAAAATCATGCAAACTAACCTTATGCACAACACACACACATTTGGGTTCACACATGAATCCCTCAAGAAATCATGAATTTGAGAGGAAAAAATTCAAAAGAAAACAAAGGGTTTTTCATTACTTACCAAAGACTTGGACTAGTGTGAGGAAGTCCTTCCAAATTCCATAAAAAAATCTTCAATCCTTGAATTTCCCCACCCAAGACCAACTTTCTTCCCCAATCTCTCTCTAGAACTCTCTTTATTGTTTTGGAGGCATAAGATGGAGGCTAAGAACTCACAATACAACCCTAATACGAATTAGGGTGAGTGGAAACCATCCTAGGTGCAAAAACTCCTAAATGCCCCTAAAAACTATTCTGGAAATTTTAATTCCCAATATCGGTTATAAATAACCCAAAAATAGTGGTTATCGATAACCCGAACCGCTGGTTTTAGACTGGCCAAATATTTTTCCTCGGTTATCAATAACCCGACCAAATATGTTATCTATAACCCTGTCTGCGGGATCCAGGCTGGACCAAATATTTTTCTAGTTATCGATAACCCACTCACCCAGGTTATCGATAACCCGACCCTCGGAAATTTGTACCGGCAAGTTACAATCCCGGGTTATCGATAACCCGAAATTTCTGGTTATCAATAACTGGCTCAAAATCTAAAATTTTAACTTAAATGCTTGATCTTTTCCCAACCAACACAACTCCTATACTTTATGGATTCCATGGAAAATATTTAGAATGACCACTTTACATTTTCGCGACTTTATTTCCCCGAGACACCAAATAATTGAAGTATTTTTCAATTACCCTTATCGAAAGCAACTAAATTTCACAAGGTTATATAAAATAGCCTATAAATAAATATTTAATGAAATAGAAGGAAATGGGTATTATAGATATACCGGGAAGTATATCGCTTCGCTACCAGTTAGTGCAAATAATTTGGGCTAGCTTAATTTCCCGAGAGTTGTTGGACCGGTACATTGTCTAGTGTACTGGGCGGTATATCGGTTGGGATACCGGTTCCGTACCGGTCAAAGAGGTTGGTTCGGGTTTTGATTGGGATTTGATCAGTTCTTTGAGGTAAATGTTTTCCAATGATTATAACCATTGTTTGGAGGTTTAAGGAAACTCATTGTAAGTGATTTGGGGGTTTGTAAGGGTGAAATTATCCAAACCATAGTCGTTTAATTCAAGGTTTAAAACCTTGCAAGTTTAAGGTTATTTCCTTGGGAGTTTTGAGCGTGTTGAGTCTTAATAAGAATTTAATTATATAGTGGTTATTCTATGGATATGGAATCATTACTGATTTATAAAGGTTATCACAGGTGGGGTGATTAATATTTTCAAAGCCTCGTGGAGATAGCTTGGGTAGCATCCATCGGTACTCGGTGACTTTGTTAGTTAAACCTTTCATTTATGTTAATGTATAAGTGATTAGGGTTATATGGTAGAAGTTTCATATTAATTATCCAAAATTTACAAGTTAATTCCCTAACTTTAATTGTGATTTGAACATGCAAAGTAAGTTCGTTATATTACGAGTTTTGCACATCAGTTGTGTAGTAAATGAGTTGTGCACTTATCCTTTTATTCGACATGACTATCACTTTGCTTTTACATGTTATCACTTGGTAATTGCTAGAAGAACGTGATTAGGGTTATCACTATGAGAGTAGTTTTGAACACATGTAAACTTGTGAGATTAATTCACTTGTTGAGAATGAAAAGAGAAGTTGGTAATTGAGACTGAGAAAATAAAAAACGATTCTAGTTGTTGATATTGCTGGTCATTGAGACTGTTTTGGGACATTATCGTCCATTGCAAATGGTCGCGTTTGCTTGATGGAGCCATTAATGTATAGACTTCGGTACGCCTGGTGTGACAGAATAATACCCTAGAGTGATCATCGACTGGTGAGTGATGTCAATGGTTATGTGTTAGATGGAGCTATTATCAGCTGGACTCCACTACGCAAAGTGTGGCAAAATAATACAGTAGAGTAACCATCGCTCGATAAGAGGAATGCCTTGAAATGCTATAAAGATTAAAACTGAGTAATTTTGCTTTATATTGATTGGTCGAGTAATTACACCATAATGTGATTAGTAAGGTATTTACACCACTTATTCTATTGTTGGAATACTTTGTTAGAATGGTGGTCAATTGATTAAATGTTCTTTTTGTAGGTTAAGTGGTGATTGTAGTCAAGATTAGAATATTAATATTTATAGTAAGGAGTGTGTGTGTGTGTGTGTTGTAAGAATGGGTGAGTACATGGCATTTATATTGGAAAAATAATGAACAAGTTCCCAATTCATTATACATGTTAGAATGTAACACATATGATAGATAGGATTGTCAATATAAAGAACTCCAAATTCCTGCAAATATTATTATTGATTAGGTTATTATGGACTTGAGTCATCCTAGTTATTTGTCATTGGCTCGTTATCAACCCTTTTTGATATTTTGTTAATATATTATGGTTCATTCTTATTATAGTTATCTTTTGTTGTTAGATTATTATTTCTCAAGCAAGATGTGTAGTTATTTTAAATGCATTAGCATAAATCATTTGCTATATCTAACAAATTCCTGGATTCCCTTGTTATTGTGTTTTGACTTGGCAGTCCAGATCAAGGAGCTATTGGAATCGGGTCCACTACTAGGTAGTTTGGAGCGGTAGGATGAGAAGACAAAAGGTAGTTTAGTTTATGTTTATTGAAGAGAGTTTGGTTTCTTTGTGTAGTTTGTACTCCATTGAGAAAATACGTCAATTTAAGGTTGTAAAGTAACGTATAAAAATTTAAAGTTTAGATGTGAGTTGAAATGCTAGTTGGGTTAAAGTCAATAAGTGGTAAATACAGGATTATGTTGATCAATTATATATTAAGAGAATAAGACTTTGTTGTCTGATTTGGGTGATAGAAATATTGGTTTAATGTCATGTTCTGTGTCCTTGTGGGTCGCATTTGGTGTCGTACTAGAATGGGACGTGACATTTAGGATTTCATAAAATATATTAGGCTTCAAACCTAGGGTTCTAAAGGTGATAGGAAGGTGATAGGGAGGTATAGTTAGTGCTTGATTCTTGAGAATTTGAAGGCCCAGGTTTGCGTAGAAGGTTCGATCGAGGTTTGGTTGGATAAGATCACCATTGTTGGAGGTAATATATGTTTTATTCGATGATTTTTATTGAGTTGTTCCTAGGGTTTTCATGTCATGGATCCCATGGTTCATTTGTTATAGTTTCCACATTGGTTGATGGTTTGTTGTGGGGTTAGGTTTTGTATGATCCTTATATAGTCAGTGTTTTCCATGATTAATAAGATGAAAACATGATAATCAAACCAAATAATGGTGTATGGGTATGTGTGTGATTGGTCATATGATCATGGTGTTCATAAAGTGTGGATATAATACCATATAAGTAGGGTTTTCATTAACGAGTGGATTCACGAACGGTGTATGGTCTGGGTTAAACGGTGTTTCATGATTCATTATTCATGATTTTGATTTTTCATTCGATATACTATTATTGTGGACTAATCTTTTCAAACTTGTTGTAGGGGCTGAAAAGGCAAATTGAGAAATACCCAATCTATAAAGCGGTGTATTCCCCATAAGAGTCATCAGTGAGTGTTTGAGATATTTTATTTTGTTTAGTACGATGTATATTATCTAGTACTTAAAAGTGAATGCTAGACAAATGAATTTGTATATTTAGCATGTCTACATCTTCTATTTTGTTATAGTTATTCGATTATTTATTTATTTTTAGTTAATATTTTTGTTTAGTTTATTTTCAAGCTTGTACAAGTTTTTCGGCATTATTTGGAAATCTCTAGATGTGTCTGGAAGTCCTCTGGTATTCCTCGAGCCAATAGGAATCCATTTTGAAACCCAAATGATCAATTTAAGAAGTACATGCCAAGTCCCGAACAAAGAAGCCAACAGATGACCCAAGCAAGCAAAATCCAGACAAAAGAGGATTGTAATGGTACGCAACCATTTGTGCCGGTACAAAGAGCTTAAGAAAGAATCTGAATAGAATAATTTTGTACTGGTACACGACCAACTTATACGATACAACTTGGTCTGGTAGAGTTGCAAATAGCCCATTTAAGGGAATTTTGGTCATTTTGGTTGGGGGGTATATATACTCATTGTATGCACGATTTTGAAATTAGTT
This sequence comes from Monotropa hypopitys, assembly GCA_002855965.1. Taxonomy (NCBI): domain Eukaryota; kingdom Viridiplantae; phylum Streptophyta; class Magnoliopsida; order Ericales; family Ericaceae; genus Monotropa; species Monotropa hypopitys. The sequence goes on from NMUG010010606.1 coordinate 6,488, forward strand.
AGGTTATGCTTTAGTTTAGGTTAGGGTTTGGAGGTTGAAAGCTTATATCTTAGTTTTAGGACTTTTCTTTGGGGTTTGGACAATGTGTTCATCATAAAAGATGTAAGTCTCACCCTCCTCTCCTCATTTATGTAATTTATTTTGTATGTTATTTTGTAAGAATTTCATTTTCCATTTATGCAAGTTATGTTTTCTTTTGTGCTCTTGTGTTTTCTTGCTTAGTGTAACATTAATGGAGGTGTAGCCTCCTTGGTTTAATCATGGGGTGACTAACCTTCCATGACCTAGGTTTCTGTTAGTCTTATTCATATAATGAGCCTAATGTTGTGGTTGTGAATGGATTAGTTCATAAACTAGGGTCTTGTGGTGACTGAGAGTCTGGAGAGCTCCTTGGATCCTTCGGGTTCTCGCCGGATTGCTGGAGTGGATGCTTCGGTCGGATAAGTGGTCACCTATAAGAGAAAAGGGGATCACCTGCTTGGCTCCTGCAACACAATGGTCAGTGCCCACCGGTCGGCAGCGACCGAAAGGGGCCTCCGATGGCTAAGTCAGTGATGGCAAGGGAGAGAAACTGAAATCTGAAAGAGGGGTCGAAGAGATACCAGAAAAGTCGTCATGTAAACAATACTTTGACGGAGTATATATAGTCACCCTGACTTGACGTCAGTCCTATGATGCTGCTGGGCCGCTGAACCGAACCGAGCCACGTCAGCAGTTGTACGGCCGACCCGTATGCCACCTGTCATAGGTCATTGTTCCGTGTCGCTGCCGATGGTGGACCCCTCCGGCACAGTACCGTCCGCTGGTGGAAGTTGTTCCTTCTCCTAGTGGAGAGTGGAGACGCTGGGCTTCCTTGACGTCCGTATGGGTATGCCGGAGGTTGAAGGAGACCGCATGACCGGCCCGGCTCCTTCGGGTGTTCGGTGAGTCTGCTTCAGATGGTGAAGGGCACATGATGAACCGTCGGTTCTACCCTTCGGCCGCAGTGATTTGCTGGAGGTCCGTGAGGCCGACGGCCCTAGATTGCTCCGTGAGATGCTGGGGCAGGGTCCGGATTGGCCGATTGGTCCGGTCAAGAGAATCCGACCCATGCCTGTCGAGGTCCGGCTACTACAATAGCCCCTCAATTCTTTTCAACCTGTTGGAAAGTATTGATCACGATCTGCCGGACGTTGCTCGGTCCTCGGTTGTTCTACAATGTTGTGTTGGCAGGCCTATCTGTCGGATGTTGAGGTTCGAAGATGGGGGCATTGCGAGCACGCACGTTGTCCGGCACATCAGCGGACAGTAATGATTGCTTCGTAACCATCATTCGATGGTATCCACGTGTCACCTCCTGATTTGCTGGAGGTGTTGGCTCGTGCGGATGGGACGTCACTTCGATATCCACACCCGCCGCTTCGTGAACTGTGCGAGGCAGCTGGCCTCCTTCCCTCACCTATATATATAGGCAGTGGGTAGCTAGAGTCTTTACTCTGCCATCACTGCTCTCCGACTCCTGCAACTTCCGACTGCCTTGCCTCCGGATTTTCTCAAGCTTCTCAGTCTTCCTTCTACTCTTTTTCCTTCAGGTACCGTTCCGGACCTTAGTAGTTTATGCATTTTTTCCTTTGTTAGAGCGGTCTCCTGTCCGATCGGTGGGAGATTCATTGGTCCAATTGCCTGCCGAACTGCCATCCCTCTCGCCGACTGGGTTATAAGACCCTTTGGCGGAGGGTAAGTAGAGTTGGCACAAGCCCCAAGTACGGGGATTTATTCCAATCTAACTTTTGTTTTGGTTGTCCGGCAGGACGTGAGCAGAAGATTTCGGACTCCGACGACACACGATCAGTTTCTGATGTGGAGATGGGCTCAGACGTAGAGATGAGTTCCAACGTTCGGACTGACGCAGATTCATCGTCGACTTCAAATACTACGGATGGGGTTGACAGGGTTGTTGAATCGGCAAGCCCAGTGGACGTTCGTTACCTGTCGGCTCCTACTATAACTGTGGAGGCTGGTGCTGAGGTAGCGGAGGTGGTTGGACCCTCCGGCCAACAATCAACCTGCCCATACCTACGGTACTCTAAGTCCAGAGTCTTTCTTCCGGACAACTTTAGGGAGAAGTATGCCATTCCTGGTGATGTTACGGCGGAGTTACTTTATAAGCCGGTGGAGGTGCCATTCGACGATGATCGCGTCGCCATCCCCCTCATGGCTTTCACCGAGGGGGGCCTTCGGCTTCCCATTGATGATTTCGTAAGGGACCTTCTATGTAAGTATGAGCTTTCTCCAGCCCAACTTACTAGAAACACGTATAGGGTCACCGGATGCATCAGAAAACTCTGCTGGACCCAGGGGCTTGTCTTTACTATTGCCGATTTATTTGCCCACTTTACACTTTCTCAAAATAAGAAATCCGAGCGCTATTTTTTGAGCGCTCGGTCTGGACCCGGAGACCTCTTCACCCGTCTACCGGATTCTGAGAAAAGGGCTGACATCTATGTGGTGGTGTCCGGAGGCTATAACAGCCCTGCTGATGGCAACAAACCCATATCGACTGCGAAGAGATCGCCCGGTAAGCCTTTTGTCATGTCTTCATATTTTCAATTAATCTGTTGTCTTCTACCGACTGATTGTGTTTTCTGTTTTGCAGCCCTTTCAAAAGTAACCCTTAGGTTAAAGAACCGTGCCGTCGATAGTCATCTTGCTGCGCTCCGGGCATATCCTGAAAGGGATGTTCCTCGGCTCCTTGAATACCGACCGACTTACCTGTCCTTTCTAGAGGACAAGAGAAAGAGAACACCTCGCCGGACTGCTGCATTATTGCCCGAATCTTCAGAGATGCCAATCCGAGAAGGTTTTGAATCGGAGGCTGTCCCCTGAAAGGTGATTTTGTCAGGAAGAGAAAGAAGGGCCCCAAGGAGGGGGAGGCCACCTCAACCCAAGGCGCTCACGGCTAGGTTCTCGCGACTCCAGGTCCCTTGGTCTGGTTGGCTAAGGTGATGGCTCCCGAACACCTCTGCATGCGTCCAGAGGCCAGGAGTTGATGGAGGGGCAGACCCGACAGACCCCAGTGAGGGCTTCTTCACTTTCTGCCGGAGACCGTGGAAAGCACCCGGCTATTGATCCGGAGGAGAGGTGGAAACCATAGGGGATCCAGAAGGATGGAAGCCCCCTCATGGCGGCTGTCTGTGTGGTTGCCAATGCTGAGTTGGGGCTCAGCTATGCTCGTCTTTTGGAGTCTCCGTGGAACAGGGTCGTTCTGCTAGAGAACCTCAAACCAAGGCTGAACTACGACATTTCTGAAATAGTTGAGGTACCGATCCGAACCCTCTGACTTAGTTCATATCATTTGCTGATTGTTTGGATTTGTTGCAGGGCCTTGTTTGCTTTTCTACCAGCTTCCCGAAGATCCTTCAGATTGCCGCCGACAAGCCCAAATATGAGGCCCAGATTGCCGCCCTGGAAGCTAATCTTGCCGGCCTGTGGCTGGAGAATGAGAAAGAAAAGAAGACAAGCCATGAATTGGACAAGATGCTCCAGCATGAGAGGCATTCTCATAAGAACAAGTTGGCGTCAGAGAAGAAGAAAGCAGAAGAGTCGGCCAAGGCGGTCAACAAGACTGGCTACGGAGAGGGTCTGAAGGACGCCCGTGAGTCCTTCGGGAAACAGTCTCGGGACCAAGTGCTTGAACAGCACAGGAACATCTACACCCCCGGCTACACGAAGGGCCACCGGGACGGATATGACCTGGCACTGCAGAAGGCAGGCGTCCCTGAGGGTCATACCGCCTGGCGGTATGTCGAGGAGGTGGAGGTGCGGCTGATTCCTATCGAGGACACTTCCCCGGAGGAGGAGGAGGACAACGAAGAATGAGAAGAGGAAGAAGCCGGGAATAAAGAGCACCCTTCGGCAGAGGAGTGAAGGCTTCCTCCTGTTCTACTTTTTCTTTGGTTTTGTTTTTAAAAAATTTTGATGTAATCCTCCGGATGTTAACTTCTTCGTATGAATGGATGAATGCCTTTTTTGCTTAACTTGTTACTTAAATTTCACAAGAGCTGTCCTCCGGACATATTAAGGGGTTTACCAGTCCCCTTAGCATAATCCAGATGTCCTGCCCATTAGAATGAGACCAACAGTAGCCTGGCAGATGACGGCCGATGGCTTGGTCTCCGGTTCTTTTTCCTTGACCGGAGGCCGGTGCAGATGACTGCCGAAGGCTCGGACAAGGGGCGAACCCATGAGGGTACTGTGCCAGGACCGATAGAAGCCTGGTGGATGACCGCTGGAGGCTCGACCATTGTGGCAAAAATCCTTGACCGGAGGCCGGTGCAGATGACTGCTGAAGGCTCGGACAAGGGGCGAACCCATGAGGGTATTGTGCCAGGACCGACAGAAGCCTGGTGGATGACCGCCGGAGGCTCGGCCATTG